>PVJN01027756.1:0-27792 GCA_004026805.1 Lasiurus borealis
TCTCTCTCTCTCGTCTTTCTTCTTTTCTTGATATTTTGTCCTCTGCACATTAAGGTAGGCTAGGCTAAGCTATGATATTTTATAAGTTTGTTGTACTGAAAATATTTTCTCATTTACAGTATTTTTAACTGACAATGAGTTTATTCAGAAATAACCCTATTGTATGTTGCAGAGCATCTGTATTTTTCTCATGAATAGAACACCCTGATCATCCTTCTGAAACCACTCTGACATGCCCATAGTGTGTTAATCTTGCCTAATTAAAAGAAGGGAGGAGCTTGACATGAGTAAAGATTAGATTAATCTTTGAAATGGGAAAATGTGAATAAAATTTAAGTTAAAAACAGGTGTTCTCTACAAAGTGACCTTCTTCCCCCACCCGCCTTCTTAAAGCTTAACCTCTTAAATATGTCCCCTTGTTCTCTAAGAAAATTATGGATTATGTGACACAGATCTATAAATTTTCTCCTCTTACACTGCAATTTTATTTTCTTTGCTCAAGCCTTTAATTAAGTCTTGTATACTTGCATGTTTTATGTAATAGTATCATGGAAAACCAAGATATGGAGCAGTAAAGAAAGTGTGTTTGCCCTGTAATCTCTCCCGTGGTACTTGTCAGCAGAGTTCTGAGTATGATTTGAAGAAATAGTGATCAAGAACTCAAAACAATGCCAAAACTATTTTGGCTCAGTGGATGGAGCATTGGCCTGTGGTCTGAGGGGTCCCAGGTTTGATTCCTGTCAAGTCATGTATCTTGGTTGCGTCCACATCCCTAATAGGGGGTGTGCAAGAGTTAGCTGATCGATGTTTCTCTTTCACCGATGTTTCTAACTCTCTATCCCTCTCCCTTCCTCTCTGTAAAAAATCAATAAAAAATATATATATATATATATATAAAAACTTCAGACAAGGGTCTTACTTAAAGGGACTCCTCAAGACTTTGGGGACATTGGGTGATAAACAGCACACCCCAAGGAGCACTAATAACCAGGTGACTCAAGAAGAAACTAAAATAAATACCTACTTTTCCTTCCATGTTAGGAGACTGACCATTGAGGGTACCGTGTCTTGATGTTTTTTAAGACTCCTACATATTTATTTTATATGTTTTTTGCATCGTTGTTTCTTCTGCCTGGGATGCTTTTATAAGGGATCTCCCTAGGCTGTTTCTTAGTATTCAAATATTAGCTTAAATGCCTTCTCTTCAGAGAGGTCTTTTCTGATAAACCAAACACAGTTACCGTAGACTGTCGTTCTTTTGCATTTATCTGCAGAGCATTATTACCATGAAATAATTTCTTTGAAAACTTATCTATTTCCCTCCCCTCAACTGGAATGTAAATTCTGTGAGAATAAATACCTTCTATTTTTTGTTCACTATGTTAATGTCAAAGGCAGTGTGGAAATTACAACATAGAAGGCAACCAATAAATGTGAATAAATCTAAGAATTAATGATTGACTTTAATTAGATGATTCATTCAGTTATCAAACTGAAGATTAGGAGACAAAATGATTGAGACCCTGTCGTGAAGAAAGTTCTATCAATGAGATTTACAAGTGAATTCAAAAGAGATCCGGTGCCCAGCTCAGAGGAAAGCGTGCTTATGAGATGGTCACTAAGCAGAAAGGAGACAGAAGATCATTCTTGTCAGAGACAACATTGTAGACACAGGCTCAGGTCGTAGCTGTGAAATATGACAACTCCGAGTGGGGAGTCCAGCTCAGGATCCCTGCAAAGCCTGCCCAGGCCCTTCTGAGCTCACCTGCAAAAATCAATCTAGTGCCAAGACCGGTTTGGCTCAGTGGATAGAGCGTTGGCGTGTGGACTGAAAGGTCCCAGGTTCAATTCTGGTCAGGGGCATGTACCTTGCTTGCGGGCACATCTCCACTGTGGGGCGTGCAGGAGGCGGCTGATTGATGTCTCTCTCTCATTGATGTTTCTGACTTTCTATCTCTCTCCCTTCTTCTCTGTAAAAAATCAATAAAATATATTAAAAAAATCAATCTAGTGGTTTGGAAAGATCTCTGAGAAGCATACACATCCTGGCAATCATTGGTGAGAGAGGACAGTTTCCAGGTGACCCTCCTTCCGTAGACCTAAGCAAATTCTGCAGGTATTTTTATCCTCCTCTTTTTTACAGTGCTATTTACAAACAGAAACTGTCGGCAGGGATGTTTCATTCTGGTGGACAGCCAATTTCTGTCTGTCTGGATCGTCTAGGCTTCAGTCAATGATTTTCACCTCAGCCACGGGCCACTGGGATTTCTGCTCTGGAATCCTGTATCCCTTTCTGATGCTGTTATTGGTGAGTCTGGATGCTGACGTTCAGGAAGACATGGCACGCAGGCTATTGGCTAATGAAAAGACATGGCATTCTTTTCAGATTTCTGGTTACATTACCGCTCAGCGGAAGTGTACAAGGATGAGTTGAGAAGGAAATGACCTTTGTGGATTTCATTGTTATTTATCCCAAAATATGAGGCCTTCTCGCATTGCTCTCATATTAATGTCACCGTCATGATAAAATGCATCTTTTTTTTCTTTTTAAAAATGTATTTTATTGATTTTTTTTACAGAGAGAAAGGGAGAGGGATAGAGAGTCAGAAACATCGATGAGAGAGAGACATCGATCAGCCGCCTCCTGCACACCCCCCCACTGGGGATGTGCCCGCAACCAAGATATATGCCCCTGACTGGAATCGAACCCGGGACCTTTCTGTCCACAGACCGATGCTCTATCCACTGAGCCAAATCGGTTTAGGCTAAAATGTATCTTAAAATTGCTTAGACACTAGATTTTTAGGATTAGAGCAAAACCTGGTCAAACTGGCTTTACTAGATGAAAAGTCAGAAAGATCTAGGGAACATGTTATTTAATAGAAAAAAGACAAAACCTGGAGGGAGAGAGACTTTGGTTAAAAGCTGAAGACATAATCAGATGTGAGCTGGAGAATTTCTTGAGTATGTCAAAGCATACACTGAAGTTGTCACAGTCAGAAAAAAAGAAACACACCAAAAAAACAAAACAAAACAAAACAAAAAACAGCTGAGACCGGTTTGGCTCAGTGGATAGAGCGTCGGCTTGCAGACTGAAAGGTCCCGGGTTCGATTCCAGTTGAGGGTATGTACCTTGCTTGCAGGCATATCTCCACTGTGGGACATGCAGGAGGTGGCTGATCTATGTCTCTCTCTCATCGATGTTTCTGACTTTATACCTCTCTCCCTTCCTCTCTGTAAAAAATCAATAAAATATATTAAAAAAAAACAAAAAAAAACCCCAAAATAACTATTTAAGAATAAACATTTTTTTTCCCCAAAAATTTGGTAGCCCTACATTCATAAGAAGTCTGAGAATTGGTAGAATTCATTATTTTCCTGGTGCGCTAGTGTTGGTGAATATTCTTAGCTTATTAGCAATTGTGATAAAGTAGCTAATGCCCACCCCCACACCCAGGCCAGACAACCACATAAGATCATTTGTTACAGCGGTTAGCTTTACTCTAGCTAATATGAATTGTGTTCTAGTTTATACTGCCAACGTGGCTGATGGAATGGAAGATGATGATAAGAGGTTGGTAGAAATTGCAGAGCCAAACCAGACCCTGAGAAGAGAGAGGGTTTTCTAAAGCGACTGTGTTTTTTCAACCAGGTCTTACACCTCTGAAATATGGAAAGAACCAACTTCGAGTCAGGGATGAAGGTTTAAGTGTGGGCTGATCATGTGAGGCTTAACTTTTTTTTTATTTTAAAGCTGTTTATTTCTAGACATAATTTTCTTTCTTCTTTATTTTTTTGTTAATCCTTACCTGATATTTTTGAAGAAGTTTTTTTTTTTTTTTTTTTTTTTTTTAGAGAGAGTGGAAGGAACGGGGAGAGACACAGAGAAAAAAACATCAATATGTGAGAGAAAGACATTAATTGATTGCCTCCAGCATGCACCCTGGCCAGAGCTTAACTCAAACTCGGGACCCTTTCTGTGCAAGGGCCAATGCTCTATCCACTGAGCCAAATCAGCTAGACATAATTTTCTTTATTTTTTTTCCTAAGTAACGTATGATGCTTATTACATACAATTTATTTAAGTTGAATTAAAGGCAATTTAGAGTCTACACTGTGAAATAAAGGGTGATTTTCCCCTGCTGTTCTGTCTGTAGAATAAAAGCATACAGCTATAAAATAAAATATATACATATTTTTTTGTTTTTTAAATTAAAATAAGGTGAAATAAAAAAGTTGATGCACAGGGCCAGCCTTTAAGTCTGCAGATTATATGCAAGATTTTATTTTCTGGACTACGGATCAAACATCCTATTGGTTACTATTAGTAACAAGACACTATAAACATGATTATAGAATATTCCATTTTAATATAATAGATGGACTGTCCAAGATGCCTTTTTTTTTTCACTTCAAAACACATTAAATCAACACTAATTATATTTATAGTACTGCAATGGAATCACATCAGCATACTAACTTAATTTTTTTTTTCATGTCAATAACATTTTATTGCCTGAACTTATACCAATTGTAAAAAAATTGGGGGTAGTGGGAGCTTGTCCTGGGGGGGTGGGAGTGGCCGGAGAGGGGTCAGAGGAAAAGGAGACATTATGTAATACTTTAGACAATAAAAAAATAAATAGAACACTCAGCACTTATAATAAATCACTTACCGGGCAATCAAACATGTATTGCAGTGCGTTTCTTTCTCTAGTTGTACTGAGCTTTAATTATTATTTTATCTGAATCTTGATTATGAGTTCTTACAGCCAATGTGCTGCTGATTTCTGAACTCCCATAGGTGACTTCAAAGAGATGATAGAAACTGTATAAGTGCATTTTTGTCATTCTCAGTTTTAAGCTCTCTCAGCTGATACATCAAGAAGATTTTTGTTTTCATTTTGAAAAAGGCTTTTAAGTTTTATCTTTTCTTTTGTTATTGAATCTCAGAGTCAGTTCGTTTGTGCTCAGTATTCCTACTAGCGCTGAGATTTCTTCTGTCAGATATGAAGAAGACACAAATGCAGTTGTGAAACTTTCCCTAGCCTGAGACTGGGACCAAAGGTTATGAATACATAAACATTCTTTTTTTAAATATATTTTATTGATTTTTTTAGAGGGGAAGGGAGAGGGATAGAGGGATAGAAACATTGACAAGAGAGAGACATCGATCAGCTGCCTCCTGCATGCCCCACACTGGAGATGTGCCCACAACCAAGGTACATGCCCTTGACCGGAATCGAACCTGGGACCTTTCAATCTGCAGGCTGACACTCTATCCACTGAGCCAAACCGGTTTTGGCCTTTTTTTTTTTGTGACTAAAAATATAACACAAGATTTAATGCAAAAATGTAAGCAAATGATAAAGCATGATAAGGCATTTAAGTTAAATCACCCCCAAAGTACTTAAATCTCATGAGAGTTTACCTTGTTTGATTTGACTATTTGCTGCTAAGCTTTCAGACTACAGAAGTAACATGTTAACTTATAGAACAGTATGGCAGAAATGATTACTTTCCAGCAGAAAATATAATCCTAAAGATGACAATCATATTGTCCTGTTGTCTATTATCCAGATTGATTTCCAACTTAGGACATGCATTTCAATGCCATCCCAAACGCACCATAAATTCTCTGTGCACGAAATGTCCTTTGAACATGCTTATTAATCAATAAGCTATGTTTGACATTTATCACTATTTAAAGTTTTTACAAATTGAATTTTGAGAGTTTTGGAGAACCCAGCAAACTTTCAAAGGATTTGCCCAGCTGACATGGCTCAGAGGTTGAGCATTGACCTGTGAACCGGGAGGTCATGGTTCAATTCCTTGTTGGAGCACCTGCACAGGGTGAGAGTTTCTCAGCGCTGGAAGTGCAGGAGGCTGCCTATCAATGATTCTCTCTCACCATTGATGTTTCTATCTCTCCCTCCTCCTTCCTTTCCTTTCCCTGATATATATATATATATATATATATATATATATATATAATAAAATAAAATTCAAAGGATTCACCTGACAGAGCCAGTTAAGTTATCATGTCTGAGGAGTGGACCTTATGGGCCAATCAAACCCAGGCCCATAGTTCATAGCCCCTGAAATGAATCTCCACTTGCACTACTTTACTTTTACTCATTGTGTTTCTCTAGGTTTGTTTTCTTTCTATAATTTTGGTGTTTTTTTATCTTATTTTTTCTGACCAAGTATGTCATTATATTTGTTTCCTGTCTAATGATCACGGTCATGTCCTCTTCCATAAGGCCTAGGACTTGTGGATCTATGTCTTACGTTGAGCCACTAGGTTGTCTCGCCTGCATACCAAAAACAATATCCCATGTCTATGTTAAGTTGCTTTGTTTACAGTTGGTGATTCATTCCATCATGGTGGCAGAAAAGGTTATAGCCAGGTTTCTGGTTTGTGGCTGTTTGGTGATCTCAGTAAAGTAAAAATGGGATCTATTTTTTGTTGGATAAGAGCTGAGAAAGAATCTCATTTCTTAGCAATTTAATTTTATTCTATTTGTGATATTTACTGCCCAGTGTAAAGGAGATTTGAAAATGGGTCATTTTATGCTTTTGTGTTTACTTGACCTGAGCTAAATCTCTAAGTATTTTGTAGGTTTGCTGTCTGTGAAAAGAAAGACCTTTTTTTAAATTTACTTTATTTTAACATTTTATTTACATTTATTTTATTAATGTAATAAATTATGTTTTGCTTTTATTATTTTCTGTTTATTTCTTGTATAAATGTGAAATATTCTTCTACATTTAAATAAATTAAATTAATATCTCTTACATGGAGAGAACTCTATTCTGACTGGTTTGTATAAGCATGTATATAACCAGTTTGGCTTAGTGGATAGAGAGTTGGCCTGTAGACGGAAGGGTCCCAGATTCGATTCTGGTCAAGCATATGTACCTTGGTTGTGGGAACATTCCCAGTAGGGGGTGTGCAAGAAGCAGCTGATCGATGTTTCTCACTCATCGATGTTTCTAACTTTCTATCCCTCTCCCTTCCTCTCTGTAAAAAAATAAATAAATAAAATAAAATAAAATAAAAATATATATTTAAAAAATAATGTATACAACAAATTATTTCAATATTTCCAGAAGATGAAACACACTTTAAATTATTTAATTGTGCTAGCTCAGTATTTCTCAAAAATGTGTCTCAGTGTCACCTATGGGCTCTTTTCATGAATGTCTCTGAGGTCAAAACTATTTTTAAAATAATATTAAGACATACTTTTTAAACTGTCATTTTTTATGGGAGTATAGTGGATCTGTTTAGAGACTTCATAGTATTTGATGACATCATTGTTCAGATCATGGAAAATATTGTTATAATTTTTGAAAATATTTTTATAATGGGAAATAGTCTTACGATTTCTATTATTTTTAGTGATAGTATATTTTTGGTATAAGTATGTGCATATTTAGAAATTAAGTCAGTGTGTTCTTTTTCAATATTACTATTAATCTCTTACTAACTCTACCTGCTGCTATATCTATAGCTTTGTCCATTGTTACTTTACAGAATGACAACTAGACAAATAGATACAGTTATTTGTGCTTGAACTTCACAAATATTTTCTTAAAAATGAATTCATCCATCTATTAAATCAAGGGTTGGGGGGCAGTGTCTGCTGCCAATGATGACATTTGAATTTTCAAAAAAATTTATAATTTTGAAGACATGTGTCTATCACCATGATCTTACCAGCTTCCTATCAGTAAAAGGTTTGGCTGATGATAACATGCTTCATACTGAGTAATAAAATTTTTGATGTTTTATTATGAATTTTGTTTATATTAGGAAGATCTGTATAAATCCAGTGAACCGGTATTTTCTGAGACCAGTGAAAGATCTTATAAAAGCAAGATGGATAAAAGATTCTTTCAAATATAGACTATATATATCAAGGTATTTTCTTTTCGTTTTAATTTTTTTATTGATTTCAGGGAGGAAGGGAGAGGGGGAGAGAGGGAGGGAGAGAAACATCAGTGATGAGAGAGAATCATTGATCAGTTGCCTCCTGCATGCCCCACATCAGGGCCCCAACCTTACCATTTGCCCTGACTGGGATTCAAACCATTACTTCCTGGTTCATAGGTCTCCGCTGAACAATTGAGCCACTCTGGCTGGGCTCTCAATAAGTTTTAAAGGAACAGATTCTGAGAAATTTACTGACATGGCTTCAAATTCCACCTTGCAAATAACCTGTAGAAACAATGTCATGTTTTGGGAATAGTATTAAAGAGAAGTATATACAATGATCTGAAAAGGCTATTTAAATACTCTGTTTTTTCCAGCTACGTATCTGGTGAGGATAGATGTCCTATAAAAACTTTGTTGTAAAATCAACAAATTGAATACATAAACAGATCTTTTTTATATGTCAGACATTAAAGAGATACACAAAATGTAAAATGATGCCACTCTTCCCACATTTTCTTTTATTTTGGAAAGTAGTTTCAATACATCATGTTATAGGCATCAAAGGCATTCATAATTATTTAGGGATTTATTATTTCCCTTTCAAAATAAAATTATTTAAAAACCCTGAATACAGTAAATCTGAGAGATTAATCCTTACAAAAATATTTTGATATTTCCAAAAATTTTTAGATGCTGTGAAGAGCTCTTGAAACAAAAGTTTGAGCCCTAGCCAGTTTTGCTCAGTGGGTAGAGCATTGACCTGCAGACTGAAGGGTCCCAGGTTAGATTCCAGTCAAGGGCATGTACCTGGGATGGAGGTTGATCTCACATGTGGGAGGCAACCTATCAATGTATCTCTCTCACATTGATGTTTTTCTCTCTCTGCTCTCTGTCTCTCCCCATCCCTTTCACTCTCTAAAAAATCAATAGACAAATATCCTTGAATGAGATTTAACAATAAATGAATACATAGAAAGAAAGAAAGAAAGAAAGAAAGAAAGAAAGAAAGAAAGAAAGAAAGAAGAAAAGAGACATAAGTTTGAGAACTGCTGCTGTTTTATTATATTACTAAGAATCCTTGACTAATTAGAATGATTTGGTAACTTTTGTTGAATTCAGGAAAAAGAAATTCACCAATTAGAAAAGGCACTAAAGGGAAAATCTAGTAGAGAGACACTCTGCTTGGTTAACCTCAAGATAAAAAAGATAATAATACAGGCTATTACATTATCCAATATAAGATTCCTTAAAGAAATTTGAGAAAGAAATTAATTCTCTTGCTTTAGAATATGCTCAATACTGTATGCTGAAGAAGTTTTATATGCTTCATTAATATTTCTTGTAGCCATATATATCCAGGTAAATGAAAATCTATTTAGACTATTATTTTTGTGATTAACAAAAATCTTTGGAGATTATATATTAGCAAATCAGTGGGGTCATTAAGAAAAAAATATTTACAACTTAGAAATAAAACAAAGTGTGAATATTATGCTCTTTTTCCCCTCAAATTTTTACTTAAATTTCCACAACTAATTATTTAGCAACCTAGAAAAATGTACCTGCGGCTTATGTTGGTGTTAGATAAAAGTTCACACATTCATAAATTACTTGTTAACTACTGGGTTTTCTTATTTTAAATTGATTTGTGGGATACATACAAATATATCATGTATACATATTCAACATCTGTGTACATATATTTTTGAAATATGAATGCTTTATAGATATGCATTACATATGGTATTCATATATGAATGAATATGAATATGTATTTATATATACACTGGAGGCCTGCTACACAAAATTCGTGTAAGAGGATCAGACCTCGCAGCCTCGGCTTCATCCGGAAGGTTGTCCAGAAGGATGTCTGGAAGGATGTCTGGAAGGTTGTTCAGCTGTCTGGTATAATTAGCATATTATGTTTTTATTATAATAGATATTTATATACACACATACATGGTGCCTCTGAGTTATATTTGTTGCAAAGAATTGTTCCCACTCTGTGGTTTTCATTTTTTATTTTCTAACAGGAGTCTCTTAATGAATTCAATTTTTTTTATTTTGATGTGGTATAACTTATTATGTCTTTGTCCAGCAAATTTAAAAAGTCCTCTTTCTTTGTGTGTGTTTCTGTTTAAGAAAATGCCTTTGCCTACTCTGAAGTAATATATATATATATATATATATATATATATATATATATATATATATATATATATATATATATTAATGAAGCATATATGTTTGCCCTAATTTGTTTGCTTCAGTGGATAGAGCATCACCTTGCAGATTGAAGAGTCCCAGGTTTGGTTCCAGTCAAGGGCATGTAGCTTGCTTGCGGGCACATCCCCAGTATGGGGTGTACAGGAGGCAACTGATTGATCTTCCTCTCTCATGGATGTTTCTAACTCTTCATCCCTCTCCCTTTCTCATTCTGAAAATCAATACAATATATTTTATATATATATATATATATATATATTTAAATAATATCATATAATACATAGAATTCATTCCTTTTTTACTTTACCATTATTTTATACATATTTAGAGAACCTACTGCAGCTTAATTTTTCCAAAAAATCTGAAGTAGGGTTTGATTTTAGTTCTTTTTCCTTTGGGGGTAAATTATTGCCTGGCTGACATTACCCATTCATTGAGCATCAACTTATGAACCAGGAGATCATGGTTTGATTCCCAGTCAGGGCATATTCCTGGGTTGCAGGCTCGAACCCCAGTAGGAGGGGATGTGCAGGAAGAAGTTGATAGATGATTCTCATGATTGATGTTTTTGTCTCTCTCTCTCTCCCTCTCTTCTTCTCCAAAATCAAATATATATATATGGAGAGAGAGAGAGAGAGAGAGAGAGAGAGAGAGAGAGAGAGAGAGAGAGAAATGAGAAATACTAGAGGTGAATATGTTGTCAAGGAAATATTTAAGTGCTACTCTTTGTACATGAAACTCCAGATGTTTATATGACACTAAAAGGGAAATTCAAGTAGCTTTAACACTCAGAAAAGTCTTGACAAGAGATAGGAATTTGGGGATTATTGGCATATGGATAGTATTAAATCCAGGGGCATGCCCTGACCGGTTTTGCTCAGTGGATAGAGCATTGGCCTGTGGACTCAAGGGTCCTGGGTTTGATTCCAGTCAAGGGCATGTACCTTGGTTGCGGGCACATCCCCAGTGGGGAGTGTGCAGGAGGCAGCTGATCGATGTTTCTCTCTCATCGATGGTTCTAACTCTCTATCCTCTCCCTTCTTCTCTGTGAAAAATCAATAAAAGTATATTTTTTAAATCCAGGGGCATGAATGAGGTCACTGGAGATAGATACCTTTTCCCTCATTCCTTCCACATGCTTCTTTTCCCCACTGTCAGTGTTGCCACACAGTGAACGCACCTATCCTTCACTAATGTCATGCCAGTTCATCTAGGCGCCTAATTGATAATTACCACTGAATTCAACGAAACTGCCAGGGGATCACCACAAAACAAGTTCAGTTAGAAGGCAGTTGGTGAAATCTCTACGCTGCAATAAACATTACATGCTTACTGGTGTACTAATAAAGGTCTAGTTTTCCTAAAATAATTTAATTTTCTTTCCCCAGAAAGAGTTTAATAAACATTTGGATTAAATTGGTAGCTTAAAGGGCTCAGTATAATCAGGGTTGCAAGAGGAAATGCAATTGTGCCTCTCAGGAGTAAAAGTGAAGAGTGATCAGTGATCAGGAAGAAAAGAGAATGTGTGTAAAGAATGAGCTGTCCCTGGTGCTGAATCAGCAGTCCCTGTGAGGTTAGTACTAATTAGTATTTTAAAGTCAGAGTTCTCAGTGCATTAGTATTGATGGCATTTTTTTTTCTTACTTTGTTCTAGATGCAAAATGAAATGAGTAGGAGGTGAGCACAAGTAGATAATGGTTTCCTCCCATTTTTTTTTTGGGGGGGGGGATGCGGGGATAAACCATTTTGTAAACTTAATTTCCCTAGTTCAGCTTCTGGTTGAACTAGGTTTTAGTTGCTCATGAACGGCAGTTTAGAGAGGACTGTTTTATCAATAGGTAAGTTATCGCCTGCCCAACACTAAAGATTGAACATAATCATGACACTCTCATTTTGATTCAGAGAAATTTGGAATGTGGAGTTTTGAATTAAACTGATAAATATATATGCTGCTTATTAACAATGGCACAGGCTGTGTAAAGATGTGTAGGGCTGCATTAGACTTCTTGAAAAACTTTAATAAGTCTTAGAAAGTTCTGGATGGCCTTGTTTCTGATGATCAGATGAGGCGGTTGTCAAGTCTTGTCTTGGGACCAAGGATAAGATGGGTTCTCAATTGACTTTCAGTTCTATGCAATAAAGATGGCAAAATAAAATCTTATTTTAGTGCTTTCAATGGTCCCTCCAATCTATACCAATTTGAAATCTTATTTCCAACCCGAAATGATAACAAATCTCAGGTGAATACTATGACATTTCCTTTAAATGAGGTTAGCATTGTGAGATGGGGCAAGAATGTCACTTTGCAACTCTTAGCTTTAACATCAGTTGACAAAGCATAGACAATGCCTGACAAAAACTAGAAGATATCTCTTCCATTGAAAAGAGACACTGTTTTTAAAGCTGAGGAAAAAAAGACGAAAAGAAAAATAATTGGACAGTTGTCCAACTTTGGAACAAACCACATTGCTTATCTGATTTAAAAAATGGGATGATTTGCCTGGCCAGTGTGGCTCAGTGGTTGAGAGTCAACCTATGAACCGGGAGGTCACAGGTTTGATTCCTGGTCAGGGCACATGCCTGGATTGCGGGCTTGATCCCTAGTGTGGAGTATGCAGGAGTTAGCCAATCAATGGTAATCTCTTAACATTGTTGTTTCTATCTCTCTCTCCTTCTCCCTTCCTCTCTGAAATAAATACAAAAGTATTTTTTTAAAAATGAAACGATTTTTGTCCAAGTTTCCATAATTTAATATACAGTAGAACCACACTTACACACAACTTGAAATATTTTAACTCTCCTTTTTACAAATAGGTATATGCTGTTCAGTTGTGATGAGTTCTTAGTGAAATGCGAATGTAAGAAGAAAGATTTGCCTAAGTGTCTTACTTTAGTAAAAAAATAAAATAAAAAATGAATTTCATATGGATGCTAATCGAGACCAGTTACTCTGTCCCCCAGATCATTTTCACTGCAGTAGCGATGCCTCAGAAATGGATTTTGACAAAGAGCCTCCAATTAGATGAGTAAGAAACAAGCTCCAATAAAATATTAGTTTTAATGTGCATGAGCCCTGAGAAATTATGACTCTAATAAGCTTCAGATTTAATGACACCACTTTATCTCTAGTAAGTATGTGTTAAAACAAGTCCCTTTTTCATCTTTTTTTTTTTGCTTCATAATGTTTTATATCTAGTGTAGCCTAGTGACTTCCCACAAAGGGTGACTCTAATAATTAAAAAAGTGTTGCCCAATCTGTCTCCTCATGGCCCAGAAGCATCCATATTTTTTTTCTTAATCCCTTCATATTTTGTTTTTCCACCCAGCTGTCAGTCTGTTTTCTATCTATGAGTCTATTTCTATTTTGTTTGTTCATCTGTTTTGTTCATTAGATTCCACATATAAGTGAAATCATATGGTACTTGTCTTTCTCTGACTGGCTTCTTTCACTTCACTTACATTCATAACAAACGCAACTCAAGCAAGTATCATTGACTCTGCCCCTTTTCCAAGATCTTCTGCTTTGGAACTAGAGAAAGGATAGTAGGCTATTTCTCAGTTTTTCCTAAAAATGTGTGGATATGTGATCAAGTTTGAAAATGTTTAATAAATTAGCCTAAAAATATTTCACATTTATATAACATTGGTTTAATCATCTCTGTACTGTATCTTTAACACAAAACACATAGATGGTAAATAATGATATTTATGATCATAATAATCAATGACATTGCTATGTTGGCATAAATAGAACAACTATTAACTATATAATCATTTTATTAGTAAAAAAAAAGGCTGAAGAGCACGTATTTACTTCAATATTTTTAAATGTTAAATATATAGCTTTATTTTTTTTTGCAAATATCAAGAGAGCCATACAAAATACCCCATAAAGTTTTTTAACATGGTAATAAAAAGAACATAATCTATATTAGCAATTATATTTTTATTAAATACAATTTAAATACACGAACTGTTTGAATCCTATGTTATCTATTTATAATTCATAAAATATAACAGGGCATCTGTCGCTTTATTTTGATTGGCTTCTATTTGAACTTTTCGCCGTTGCCAATATTTGTTCCTGTGACACAGGAAATGTCCTCGAGAGCTTCTGCACCTTTCAGGATTCCCAGAAATGACCATTTCTCTGTGTGGAGCTCTTTCATGCTTTGAAGGAGCATCTGTCAATTGCGGTCTGACCTGAAGAAATTGGAGTGCATGCTTCCTTTTTGATTTGCTGTATTACAAGGAGGCAGGCTGAAAGGCCCTTGAGTATCAATTTGGAACTGGGCCAGAAAGAAGACTTTTTTTGGTGAGCTTACGGCTCTTCCCAAATTCTGAAGAAACTGGCCAGTAGAACGGGAGATCATCAATTCTCTGTTTTTCTAAGTCCTGATAGAATTAGAGGACTCTAGCAATTTATCAATAATTGCTCTACATGCAACAGAATAGTCTTGGTATTGTATGAAGTCTGAACCAAACTATAATACAAAGTTCCTTCTCTAAAGATGGTCTTACTTTGAGGGAGAAGAAAGGGGTTGAAGTATCCATACTGCATTGTGAATTAAACTATAGCTCTCTCACAATTCAGGACATGGCCATTTGCCCAATGAGTGACAGAGAAAATAAAATCTCTGAGCAGAGAAATTTCCAATGTATAATACATCTTTCATTAAGTCCTCTAAAGGACCAATAGGCAAGTGGTCCTTACAGAGTAGAAAACCTGACTGAATTAGTTACCAAATAGCTTTGACAACAAGCGTTGGTGCTGTATTCCTTCAATATTGATTTTTAATGTTTGCTCTGTGATATATTAAATTCACAAGTGTGAATAAGCAAATGAATAAATACATTTATAAAGTGGTCAAAATGCAAAAATAGTAATAGCAGAGAAACAAGCAGCTTCAGAAAGACAGTTTTTTGACTGTGTATTATATAATAATAATAACAATAATAATAATAATAATAAAGATAGTGTGACCTTACAGGGGAATAAAGTGGGGGAAAAAGAGAGAGAATGGAGAAAAGGAGATAGAAGAAGGGAGGATACAATGAAAAGCATAAAGGAAAGAAAGAGAAAAATAAGTGAAGTGAAGAAAAGAGTAGAAGACATAAAATAACCAAAACATAAAATATTTATTTATTTATTTATCCAGATGAAATCTGAAAAGCTACTTCCTACTTCCTAGCATGGTGATTTGAAGGTTTGGGCTAAGTATATTTGTGATAAGTATATTGGGACTTAGATATACACAGAGCCATATGCAATCTGTACATTGAAGCAACCAAACTGCCTCAGGAGGCTGGAAGTTGGGCTTTTCATCATGTCACCAACGCTTCACAACATCTCGGAAATTAGGGGTCTTACCCACTTCCTCGATGCAGTAATTGGAGGTTCAGAAGCTTTGTTGTTTCCTCCAAATGCTAAGAAAAATAAGGACCCTGATAATTTAGACTCGAACACTGATGCTCATTCTATTGAAGCATCCGATGCTGTTACCAAACATTCCTATTTAAATGTACGAGGGTCATTCAGTTGTTTTTATTTTTTATTTTAATTTTTTAAATATATTTTATTGATTTTTTACAGAGAGGAAGGGAGAGAGATAGAAAGTCAGAAACATCGATGAGAGAGAGACATCAATCAGCTGCCTCCTGCACGCCCCCTACAGGGGATGTGCCCGCCAACCAAGTACATGCCTTTGACCAGAATCGAACCCGGGACCTTTCAGTCTGCAGGCCAACACTCTATCCACTGAGCCAAACCGGTTTCAGCCTTTCAGTTGTTTTTAGATTTTTAGATGTTCTGAGATACTGCATCTCTCTGAAAAGCCTATCCCCATCACCTTCCATAGGGACTCCTTAAAGAGACAGAACTCAAGAGTATCCCTCTGCTTTTTGAAAAGCTAAGAGAGCAGCGAGAGAACCTAGAAGGCTCTCCCTATTTGGAACCAACCTTTTTTTCTAGGCTGTTTTAGAGAAAATACTCCCCTGAGAAAGAAGATAGAGCCTCGATGAGGGTGGTGTTATTTTTTTTTCCTAATGGCATATGAAGGAGTATATGATAACAGGCAGATGTTCTGCATTAATATTATTAAAACCAGGAAACATACTAAACTTTGTTGTCCATTGCCCTGTATCAAGGAGCACCTTGAGGATCTAAATGTTGGCCCGTACGCCCTCCTTCCTCCTGCCTGCCTGCCTGCTTCTATACTAGTATTTCCTTTGTTCTCTTCCATTCTTCTTCCACTCTTTTCACTTCACTTCACTTCTTTTTCTCTTTCTTTCTTACCCTTATGCCTTTCATTTTATCCTCCCTCCTTCTATCTCCCTTTCTCCATTCTCTCTCTCTTTTCCCCACTTTATTCCCCTTTAAAATGACCATATCTTCTTTATTATTATTATTATTATTATTATTATTATTATTATATAGTACACAGTCAAAAAACTGTCTTTCTGAAGCTGCTTGTTTCTCTGCTATTCCTATTTTTTTCACTTTGACCACTTTATAAATGTATTTATTCATTTGCTTATTCACACTGATGAATTTAATATATTACAAAGCGAACATTAAAATTCAATATTGAAGGAATACAGCACCGATGCTTGTTGTCAAAGCTATTTAATAATTAACTAAGTCAAGCTTTCTACTCTGTAAGGACCATTTGCCTATTGGCTGTCTACCCCACCCCAAATAGTTCCCTTTCCCTGGTAACTACCCATCCCCTCACGCTTTGTTATAAAACCTGATCCTCAGAGAATGGTCTGCTTGGGCGGCTTCTAGATGTTTCTGTGGTGGAACCTTTGATGGAAGCGGCTGCATTCAAGTGAAAAGTTTCTGCGGAGGCACTTAGGAATAAAATACAACTTAGGGCAATCACTTTCTCTACTCCAATTGGGCCAAAATTTGTTTTGTGTTGCTGATTGTTCTATCGTAAAAACTGCCGCCAATGAACAATGCTTTCCATTCTTAGAACATTTAGAAATTATGCAAATTAAAAGAGGATACAAGAATATTCTGATGCACTCGAGTATATCTCAGTGTAATGACCACCGATGTCCTATTTATCTCTGCAAACTATCAGTATCAGACACTTCCAATGGAGAGCGCAGATTAAAAAGGCAAATGAAAGAGAAGTAAGCTGGCTCATCCTTTCGGCAGATGACTGTCCAGCCTTTTGCCTTAGATTTTTTTTTTTAAGAAATAGACATGTCTGGTGGAACATAATATAGGCCTCAGAAGGGATGATGAATAGGAAACACCTTCATTCATAATGGTTAAGAGAGACTTGAAGTATTGATGCTTTCAAATTTCATTTGAGTTCTGAAATAAAGATTTTTCTGTATTCCAATTTAGAGCTATCAAACACCCATGAAAACAGCATAGGAAAGAGATAGTGGCTTGAGATATGAATACTTCCTTCAAGTCAAGAATTAAATATTTCATGTAATATAAAATTTAATCTGTTGTAAAAAAAAGTATATTTTACTTAAAAGTTTAATCTTGCCATGTTTTTATCATTAAAACATTAAAGAGAAATATAATAAGAGCTATTGTGTGGCAAACAATGTTCATTGCCTACTCAGAAATACTTCTCTGATATCTCTGTCTTCTTTAAATCTCTGCATGTAATGCCTGCGGTGCTGCATCTATCATGTGATCATGAGGACAACTATTAGTAACATTTCATGTGGCAAAGTCAAAAGATAGAAAGTTCTAGAGACATTAATAAGCTTCCAAATTAACCTTGGACCTATTCAAACTGTATTTTACTTGGGCAAAACCAAATGCTGAAAGACCCTGATTAGAGATAGTGATTTTCCTAGTTTACTGTGAATTCGTTGTATACCTGTAATCCCAGAGAGTAATTTTATTTTTGCAGCAGAAACAGGAAACAAGTGGTTGAACTTTGACAGCTAATACAGCAGTGACTTTTGATGATGCATGCCACTTTCCCTTCGAATGATGTTTTAGTTCTTTGTTGTTGTATAGAAACAATTAGGACATCTCTGAGATACTGGCGAAATCAAAATCCTGATGACTACACAAGGGGTCTCTGTATAATATCCACATAGAACTTCTACTCCTTCTCCGACTCACTTTTCTCTATCCTTCCTTCCCTGGCTCACATTTTCTAATCCTGCATTTCTGATTTCCAGGAGACCTTTCAAAATTACCTACCTTCACCAATGTTCTTGTTTTAGGTTATGCTTTTTTAAAATATATTTTATTGATTTCTTACAGGGAGGAAGAGAGAGGGATAGAGAGTTAGAAACATCGATGAGAGAGAGAGACATCGATCAGCCGCCTCCTGCACACCTCCTCCTGGGGATGTGCCTGCAACCAAGGTACATGCCCTTGACCGGAATTGAATCTGGGACCTTTCAGTCCACAGGCTGACGCTCTATCCACTGAGCCAAACCGGTTTTGGCAAGGTTATGCTTTAGATACCCCTGAACTAATAACATAGGTTCTATTTATGCATCACACTAGATGTGAGGGTTTTTCTGACTAGCCTTTGAAAATTGTAATTCTTTCACCAACACCTTCTTATTCCCATCTCTTCTTCATCTTCTTTATAATAATTATCACCTGCCCATAATAAACTCATTGTTTATTATCAGCCCTTCTCATCTATACTAATAAAAGGGTAATATGCTAATTAGACCAAACATCCTTCCTGATGTCCTTCTGGACAAAGCCACAGTGGCAGTGGCTGAGGCAGAGACAGTTAGGGGCAACCAGGCTGGCAGGGGAGGGCAGTTAGGGGTGACCAGGCAGGCAGGCAGAGTGAATATTTAGGAGCCAGCAGTCCCAGATTGCAAAAGGGATTCTAACTGCTGGTTTAGGTCCTACTCCTTGTGGGATCAGGCCTAAACCTGCAGTCAGACATCTCTCAAGGGGTCCTGGAATAGAGAAGATACAGGCTGGGCTGAGGGAGTACCCCCTACGCATGAATTTTGTGCACTGGGCCTCTAGTTAGAATATAAGCTCCATTAGTTCAAGGAGTTTTATTTTTTTTCCTAGTGGTTTTATTTCTTATGAATTGATGCCTGACATTGAATAGTTTCTCAATACATAATTGTCAAAGAAAATGAATGTACTATTTCAATAGACAATGTAAATTTCTGTGCCAGTAAAAATTATGGTAATAAATACATGAGGCATTCAGGAAGATTTAAGTGAAGTGAGACTAATAGAACTATTTAGAAAGGGATGGCAGAGTTAAAGAAACCAATAAATGGTGGTGAGGAACCAAGGACAGAGCATGCACATCCTCTCTCTCTCTCTCTCTCTCTCTCTCTCTCTCTCTCTCTCTCTCTCTGAAGGATCAAAGCAAAGGAGAGTTGTAACTGGAATCAAGGACAATGCCAGATGAATAGATCTATTACTGTAGGGTGTGGACACTTTGCTAGCAAAAGCGTAGCAAGGAAGGTGAGGGGAGAATAAATATAAATCTCTCTTTTTCCCCTCTATAATCTCCTCTTGGTACCATCTATCAGCCTAAAAGAATGGTTGGACACAGAAGAGTAAGGTTATATAAATGATACAGTGTGTCAACTTCCTGAGGGAAAAAGTAAGGCAACGAAGTGAAGAAAATGGATCTGCTTGGAGAGAGAAAGGGGCAAATGGAACCAGACAGCCCAAAGGGTTAAGATTTGTGAAGTTATTCATGTGTCTTCCCATTTTTCAATCTGACTCCATGTCCTTCTCCTCAGTTGTCTTGAGACCTATCACAAGGTCACAAGGAAGAGTGAAATGAATGAGCAAAGGACAAGAATCTATACCAGAGATGGTGACATGAGTTTCTTTGACAGCGAGAACACTGAAAGCATGGCGCTTCCTTCTCATTCAATAGGGAACTCTGGGAGCTAACACTGCTGCACCCAGGGTGTCGGTGGTATGGAACTTCCATTAGTTAAAAACTAAGCGGCATAACATTATCAACTGCTTTTTAGGAGTGATGGTGAGATGGGTGTTCCATCAAGATCTGGCTAGAAGGTTGGCAGAAGGGGCAATGTGGACCTTCCATCGAGGGTGGAATTGTTGACCACCAGGGCTAGGGCTATGGATGTCACTGCCAGACCTGCGGCCAAGCGGGGGGGTTACAGTGGAGCCAAGTCAGCCAGAGAGGCCATCCGGGAACAAGCTGGCAAACAAAACCACATGTCACATTAGTTGAAGTGCCATCAAAAGAGGGCCCCCAGCGGGGCCAATCACACATGAGAAGTCCTCAGTCCAGAGAGAGCACAGCCCAGGAAAACTCAGCTCTGAGACCCTCTTCATGGGATGGCATGTGTACAAGAAGCTCTTCGTTGCAGCAGGCACCACTTTGAAGTGTAGGGCAAAGCAGGAGATCTAAAACACTACATGTTTATCCCAAAGAAAGTCATCTAAAAGTATATCTCCAATTACAAAAGTAAACCAAGATGACAAGATTTGACACACACACACACCCGCCCCCCGCATCAGAAAATTTAACTTTAATTCCCTTTTCTTCTTCTTAGTCAGTGGTGGCATGAGATAAAAGAGGTATCCATGAGGATGATAGTTTAAGAAACAGATAATTCTATTTTTCTGCACTTGTGTGTACTATTCCAGAAAAGCTAGAAATTCTATGCAGTGTTACAGGTCATATATATATATATATATGTATATATATATATATAAACACACACACACACACACACACACATATATATGTATATGTATATATATATTTAATATATATATTTAATATGTATATATATTTATACATTTATACTTTGAAGTATATGCATGTTCAAACTTATCCAGGCTCCGCTATGTATGAAGCTCACTCTCATTTCTGTCAGATCATCGAGTTGACATTGATCTCATTTGATTACATTTAGATGGATGATATCAGCCCTCATATTGAGGAAGCAGACAATGCAAAGTAATTAGTCACAAAGCTCTTTCGTAAGCCTCCCATATAATGAACTCTGGGCAAATTAGCTCGGAAGCATCATATCTCCCACTCTAATCTGATTTCTGTGCTCCAGAATTAGGAAGGCCATCGGGAAGATCCGTTGTTGTTTTGCCCAATGTAATTAGCGGGTCAGCAATTTGATCTTGCCTTGATGACAAAACAATTATCCATGGCATCCCCTGCCCCATTTAGGGAAAATAAAACCCGTGCTTCCTCGGGTTTCTTCTCTAATTAAGTAGAGTTAGTCCTGGCTTCGCAGGGATGGAAGGAGCAAAGTGTAAATGTCAGCGTGAGGATAAAGAATAACCCAGGCGGGAGGAATCACAACCATAGCGATTGTGATTCTCTGCTCTCATCATTACCCTTCTGTCTCTGCTGATATGAGCTCGCGGGTTTTCCTTTCATCTCCAGTGAATGTGGCCACTTCCTCTTTCCTCCCATCTGGCCTGTCTGCGCCGTGATTTCCCTGACTGTCCTGCTGTACGTCTGGTCATCTCGCATTTCCCCAGGACATCATTTACTGGAGAGTTTTTCCGTGGAATTTCTCTAGCAAACGCTAAGAAAATAAAAATTAATGCAGAAGGATGAAGCAGTTTAAAAATTCACAGGTTTATAGTGCACGGAATTCTTCAAGAAAGATAAAGTTCTAATAAAGCTCTGCTTACGTGGTAAAATTTGCCAAATATGAAAACCACTATCTATCCTCCCTGAAAAAAGAAGATGTAAATTAAAAGACACTTAAAAAATATTTAAAAAATATCCCACAATGCCCAGCTGGTGTGGCTTGGTTGTTGACCCAAGAACCAAGAGTTCACTGGTTTGATTCTCGTCTGGGCACATGCCTGGGTGGTGGGCTTGATCCCCAGTAGGGTGTGTACAGAAGGCAGCCAATCAATGTTTCTCTCTCAACGATGATTCTTTCTTTTCCTCTCCTTTACTCTTTCTCTCAAAAATCAATAAAAACACAACAATGAGGAAACAATGCAGAGTCTTAAGCCAATAATTCAATTCTTCAATTACCGAGGGGACCAAGAAAATGTTTGTTGGACTCTGAACTGCCTCAGTAAGAGTTCATCTGTGTATTTCACTGAGAATTGCCACGTTGCTTGCTTACAGTCAGAGTGCTTTATCTGTAAGGCCTGGAGGTTAGAAATGCATTAGTATATTCTTTAAAATGCAAGTGGGTTTTGCCTGTATGTTGCCTCAATGGAAAAACCCAAGCTTGGACTAAAGCCTGCATGCTAGATTATTATTAATCTTTAAAACAAGGCCTGGAAATATTTTAGAGACTGCTTAGGAAAGATTTACCCTGCATCTTCAGAATTGAAGAGGAATAAGCTAAAACACCCTTAATTGCCACTTCTTGCAGCCCTCTTGTTTCATGCAAGTGTGATGAAGGCCTTGGTTTCCTCGTCTGGTGGTTTCCCAGAAAGAAGTTCAGAGGTAACATTTTGCAGTATTGTTAGAGATCTCATCTGTTTGAATCAAGACAAGCTTCTGAGCATATATGTGACACACCACAGAAAGGCAACCCGTGGCTGAGACTGGTTTGGCTCAGTGGATAGAGCATCAGCCTGCGGACTGAAAGGTCCCAGGTTTGATTCCGGTTTGGGGCATGTACCTTGCTTGCGGGCACATCTTCAGTATGGGGCGTGCAGGAGGCGGCTGATCGATGTCTCTCTCTCATCGATGTTTCTGACTTTCTATCCTTCTCCCTTCCTCTCTGTAAAAAATCAATAAAATATATTTTAAAAAAATAAAAAAGAAAGGCAACCCATGGATAGTTTTGGGGTCTCCTTGATGCCTACATATATAATGGAAGACATAAACTTAATCATTTTTGTTCCTGTATCAGTTTCCTCGGGCTGGCCTTACCCATTTTTGCAGACTAGGTGGCTTAGAATAAGAAAAACATCCTTGTCTCAGAATTCTGGAAGCTCTGAGTCAAACATTTAGGGGTAAGCAGGGCTAAGTTCCCTCATGAAAACTTAGGGGAAACCCTTTGCTTCTTCCTTTGGTGGTTTTCCATAAGCTTTGCCATTCCATGGCATGCTGATGTTGTCACGTGATCTTCTCCCTCTGTTGTCTGCCTCTGTTGTCACGTGATATTCTCCCCAGCATCTCTGTGTTTCTTTTAAGTGCAGCAGTCCTATTGGATTCAAAGCTTTCCCTGTGGCACCGTGACTTCTTCTTAGCTAGTTACACCTGCTTTCCAAACAAAGTCACCTTCTAAAGTACTGAAGATTCCTATTCCAACAAAACTTTTGAGAGGACACCATTCAACCCATAAGAATTTCCCTAAGAGTAATTCTTTTCATGTTTAATTCATTTATTCAAGTTTAGATCACGTCTTCTCCCTATTTCCTAAGTTGCAATGGTTTTAGCACATTATAGACAGGCGTATTTATGTGGAGTTTAGTGTTTCCAGAACATATGATGATTTTAAGTATCTAGATATCTGAGAATCTCCTTTCCCCCAATCGTTCTATTTTATTTATCTTTGTCTTTATTTGTCCTTTAAAAAAGGGCAAATGATGCAGGAATGCATCCCCAAATGATTGGGTTCATCTGCAAATTGCTTCCAGGTGCTCATATCATTTACTCTCCATCTTCAAACAAATGAGAAAAAAAATAATTGAATGTCACCGAAGAGCATATTCATGACAATTTTAAATAGTTTTGATATTAGCTTTATTTTCCATCTAAAATATTGCTTGCTTATACTTCTCCAGTTTGTATTTATTTCTACTTACAAGTTTATACTGCTAGTACACTGTGAGATCCTTGTACATTCTAGAACTTCTAGTTGCCACTGAGCACATGGCTTACACTAAGCACTCCAAAAGGGTTGAGTGACTTCGATATGTACATTTCAAGTGCTTTCTTTCTTTTTTTTTCTTCCTTCCTTCCTTCCTTCCTTCCTTCCTTCCTTCCTTCCTTCCTTTCTTTCTTTCTTTCTTTCTTTCTTTCTTTCTTTCTCTTTATTTTTATTAATGTATTACATTTATACATATCTTCCCAATACCCCCCCCCAGACCTACTCTAATCCCCCAGTGTCTTGTGTTCATTGGTTATGCTTATATGCATGCATACAAGTCCTTTGGTTGATCTCTTATTTAAACCTCTCCCTAACATTCCTGCTGTAATTTAACAGTCTGTTTGATGCTTTACTGCCTCTGTGTTTCTCCTTTTGTTCATCAGTTTATAATGTCCTTTATTATCCACAAATGAGTGAGATCATCAAGTGCTTTCAATTCACTTGAGGGTGCCTAAACTATTATGACTTCAAAAAGATGTATTTGTAAAGAACAGATCAGAACAGGATAATTATAACTATATAAAGCGAATAGTTTATACTCTATTTAATTTCTGTTTTCTTAATGTAGATGTAAGTGGGACTTTAAAGGAGTTTGAAATGAATATAACTCTCTTCTAAGCTCAACATATGACTTGTAATTTGCTTCACCTCTGCGACTCATAGGAAATGCAAAGACAAATATGATAGTAGCTAAAACACTGTCTAGGCACATAGACCAAATAGTTTCTTTTTTTTGTTTGGTGTTTCACATTTCAGGAGATCATAAGAACAGAGGCAAAGATAAATCTTCTACAAATAAATCTGTACAACTCCAAGGTCCCCTTAATTATATATGGACTGTATGTTATGTGATACAAATAATATACCCACACATAGATCTGAATTATCCGTATTTGGAGCCTTCAATAATTGGCAGTGTTATTTTTCTATAGTCAAAATTAAGAAAAATTCTCAAAATAATGACATCTAAATTCATGAGAATTTTTTTTTTTAATTCTCACCTATGGATAGATTTTTTAAATTGATTTTAGGGAAAGAGGAAAGGAGAGGAAGAGAGAGAAACATCAATCAGTTGCCTCACACACACACACACACCAAGATTGGAAACAAATCCCCAATCTGGGTATGTGCCCTGACTGGGAATTGAACTTGCCACCCTTCAGTGGATCATGCTGTAGCCATTGAAACACACTGGCTGGGGCTCTTTTCCATATTAATAGTCTTTTAGTTCATTGGATAAATGTTTAGCATGTTGGGTGATGTACTGAATTATGAGAATAATATTCATAGCCTTCAACTGCATGCCACAATTTTTAAAGTTTTGTATAAATGAAGTTCAACTTAACTAGCTTTAACAAAGAAGGGTATTTTCCAAACACATTTTGATTGGAGAGTGGCAATAGCAGCAAGGAAAAATAAAAGTCATTAAAATAATTGTGTCTACCTCTTTGTCTACATGCTTTTTCAGATATCCTTCCCTCTGTTTTCTTTTTGTTTGTTTTGTTTTTCTTTTTATACCTTGGGATCTAGAAATTGTGGTGGCTATCATGATCTCAGAGTTGAAGTTATGCATGCATTCTTCCTAATTAGCAAGGTTAAAGTGAAAAAGGTTTCCTCAATCTGAGTCTGCACATGAAATCCTAGAGGAGAACTCTGTTTTGTCCAGCCTATCACTTTGGCTGGCCATGGCGGACTCTAAGGATAATGAATATAATAATTTTACCCACTCTGTGCCCACTATCGTGTCAGAGGGTTTGAGGACCATGATTGTCATTTGAGTAGAACATCATGGATTCCAGGTTTGAGCAAGCTTCCAAAGCAAGTGATGGGTGAAAAAGATGCTAAGTAGACTAATACAATCTATTATCTTCTACAGAGAACTAATTGAATGGATAAATAGTATCACAATTTTGAAAACATTAATAGTATCACAATTTTGAAAATATGAATACACCCTTAAAATTGTAATGAATCAGATCTGGCAAAGCACTATCAATTTCAATATGCTCAAGCACTTGTTATGGTGAACAGGTAACATACAGATGAAGTCATTTGGACTTCATTCATTCACTCATTCATTCATTTATTTAGGCATGAGTTATGCTCTTATGCCAGGAATATAAGGGTGGTCCTAATCTGAGTTTAAATCATTTTTTTTTATTTTGAATTTTTTAAACCTATAGAAAAGGTAGATTAATACTGCATTTAGCAACCACATGTGCCTAGATTTGTCAATATTAACATTTAGGAAATAATTGTTAACATCCTTTCTCCTCCCCTCTCTCTCCCAATCTTTTGAAATTAAAATGAAGGAGTCATATTTTATCCCAAGCATCTCATGAGAATAAGGACATTTGCCTCAACACCTATTAAAAATGTGACATAATTCAATAATACAATATAAAGTAACAGTCCATATTCAGTTTTCACCAAAATTTCATTTATTATTTTAAAATCTAAGGTCCAAATTTGACAGATTTGATTCATATTTGATATGTATGCTTAGTTAGTTATTCTGAATCTCAGAAACTCTACCTTTTTTAAGTCATATACTTTTTCATGATGTTTAGGCAACTTGGAAAATATTCTACATTGTATAGTTATTCATTTCTTTCCTTATTACTAGATTTAGATTGCTCATATTTGGAAAAGAATATTACAAAGGTGATATTTGTACATTTTATTGCATCAGTTCTGGAAGTTTGTAACATCCAGTTCCACAATATTGGTAATGTTTAATTTGGTTACTAGATTAGGGCAATAGTAATTCTATTAGTAGTCTCTTTTCATTCTTAGAGGGTGGTATTGTGAATACTCAGTTCCTCAAAACCTTTCATCAGAATCAGATGGGTTTAGCATCCATCAGTGATCCTGACCTGAATCAATGGTTACATTAGGGGCTTACAAAATGGTGGTTTTTAAAATTCCATCATGTCTTCTGCATTTATTAGCTAGATTAATTTTCTACATAGGAAAGTTTGTCTGATTTACTAATATTATTCATTATTATTTTTAATATCTCTTTAGATCCATCTCTTTCTTTATTCCATGTGTTATGATCTGTTTTCATTATTATTGCTTATTCACTTTATTGCTGAAATTGCCCCATCTTTTATTCATGAGAATCCCATCATGCTGAGTCCTCATGCCTGTAATAAACATTTCTATTTGATTATATCTGAACTATCTACAGTGGGAAGTACCTACAGTGAATGAACTAATGCATACTCTTGAAGAATCACAACTTGTTTTAATGTTTAAAGTCAAGATACATAAAATGAAACTTGGCAGACATCATATATCCATGTTGCCATAGCATCCCAAGGTACCTTCAAAGATGTTTGATTCATGAACTAACTTGTTTTTAATTCTTATTTAATTCATTGCCTTATGAGAAACTAAACTTGGTTCTGATATTTAATTTAGTGCTGATTTTTAATACTGATATAAACACACTAAATAAAATAAAATATAACACATATGCTAAAAGGAGTCAAAATCGGAGGGGGCGGGGCAGGCAGTGGAAATGAATGATTAAATCATCAGTTTTGAAACCTAGGGGCTCTGTGCATATGGCTGGCTATATGCAAGAGCCAGGCAGTTTTGTTGTGTGTGTGTGTGTGTGTGTGTGTGTGTGTGTGTGTGTGTGTGTGTTTTCAGTTTTCTTTAAGGCAGATATTCTACAATCACAATAGGCTCAAAGATATTCTGCAATTTCATAATCTGTTCTACATTTTGTTAGCACATTGTATTTGCCACAGTGGGTGAGTTAAAAATGCACCTGCACAGTTTGATGTTTATGAAAATGGCAATTATGATGATGTACCATTGAAATAAAACTTGGCTGCATA
>PVJN01027757.1:0-21105 GCA_004026805.1 Lasiurus borealis
CTTTGGGCAGCCTGACATCCCTCTCTCGACCTAGGATGCGGCTCCCAATTGCTCACTTGCCTGCCTTCCGATTGCCCCTAACTGCTTCTGCCTGCCAGCCTGAACACCCCCTAACCACTCCCCTGCCAGACTGATTGATGCCTAACTGCTCCCCTGCAGGCCTGATTCCCTCCAACTGCCCTCCTCTGCAGGCCTGGTAACCCCAATTACCCTCCCCTGCTGATGTAGTTTCCTCCAACTGCCCTCCTCTTCTGGCCCGGTCAAACTTAACTGCCCTCCCTTGCAGTCCTGGTCACCCCAACTGCCCTCTCTTGCTGACCATTTTGTGGTGGCTATCTTGTGTTCACCTGGGAGCAGGATCTTTGACCACATGGGGGCAGCCATTTTGTGTGTTGGAGTGATGGTCAATCTGCATATTACTCTTTTATTAGACAGGATAGAGGCCTGGTGCACAGCTGATTTGCCCTGAAGTGTGTCCCCAGATCAAGGTGGGGGTTTCTTTGGGGTATGGGGAGGCCTGGGTGAGGGGCCTGTGGTGTTTTGCAGGCCAGCCATGCCCCCTGGTGACCCATTGGAGATCCTGGAATCTGGGTTTTATTTATCTTATATAATTGAAACTTTCTAGTCTTGAGTGGAGGCCAGGGCTGGCCAGGAAGTTTGGCTTCCTCTATCACTGGGGAAATCTTAGCTTCCTGTTCACTTGTGGCTGCAGCCATCTTGGTTGGGTTAATTTGCATACTCGGGCCTGATTGGTTGATGGGCGTGGCTGTGGAGGTAGTGTCAATTTGCATATTACTCTTTTATTAGATAGGATAATGGACAGTCTTTTACATAAAAATGAAATTACTTAAGACAGTACTGTATGATAATTACATTCACTGAGCCTTTTGAACATCCCTTCTGTAGGGGTGCCTGCACTGGTCCCATGTCTAAATTTGGTGCCTCATTGCATGTTTTCATAGTCACCTGCAGTGTTCTTTTTCATGGCAATTATATCTGGAATTATGGGTTTTTTTTGCTCAATTACTATTATTAATATCTGTTTCCCTCACAAATTCCAAGAGAGGCAAATATTTGTTTTTGTTTTTCCCTGCTGAATCTAAGTATCTGGGATGAGGTGTCCAGTTAATGTTTGTAAAATTAATCCATTAGTTAGTAATTGATCCAAATGATGTATCTAAAAATACCTGGGGAATTCAGGCATAGTCACTCAGACATTTCTTTCTCTTAACTTTTCCAGTAAAGGCCTCATCAATGTATGTTTATACAGCATTTGAAGTTTAATGAATTAAGGCAGATTGAAAAAATCCTCCATCAATCCATTATAGATGTACAAATTAGGGGACAAAGGATTTATAGTTCTTTCCTTGGAACTCAAAGACCCATCAATAAACCAAGGATAATAGATTGCTTTACAGTAAGCGTAAAAAAATTTTATATTCCTTGATCATGTAATATCTTTTTAAAGGTAATGCAATGAAATAATATAGTTCACCTTTGAACAATATAAGGATTAAAGGTGCTGACCCCTGTACATTCAAAAATTCTTGTATAACTTTTAACTTCTCAAAAACCGAGCTATAATTGTTTCTCTGTATCTGTGGGGAATTGGTTCCAGGACTTTTGCAGATATAAAATCCACAGATATGCATGTCCCTTATATAAAACTGCACAGAATAATGCATACAGTCAGCCCTCTGTATCTGTGGATTCACATCTATAGTTTGTTGAATGCATATATACGATACCTGTAGATACAGAGTGCTGACTGAATATTTATTCTTTAAGAACCTGTGCAATTCAAATGTGTGTTGATCAAGGGTCAGTACATTATTGAAAAGGGGTTTTTCATCCAATATATGTGCCAGATTAAGAATAACTTACAAGTTTTGAATCCATATATAATTTCAACAAACTTAGAAGATGCTCTATTGTGTTAACAAATTTGAGAATCTATAGACTTATAAATCATATTTCACCATTGGCTAATTTTCTTTTAATAAAATTAATCTGTTTAAAGAGAAATCAATTCTGTAAAACACTGTTTTTATTTTAAAATTAATTATTATATCTTAATTTAATGCTTGTATTAGTATTTTTAAAAGTCAGAAAACACTAAAAAATGTATAACTAATTAATTAGTCACAAAAACATGGTAAAATAACTAAATTGAATAGATAAGAAATTTCAACCTGAGTTTCCCATACATATTCTCCCATTTTACAATGAAGCCAAATAAATATGTACATATACATATGCACAAACATTACCATATTGTGGAGTTAAAGCATTATCACTTTAAATGTGTCTTTAATCCAAAATAACAATCAAGAACAAGAAATCAGTATACTATGTCTCTGTTAGAAATTCACAATGTCTATTAGTGTCAAATCTACTAAGGGAAAAAAAAAACCCTATAAAACTGTTTAGGTATTTTCTAAGCATTTACTAATTTTAGTGATGTTAATTAAATCATGTTTGTGTCATTCATTGACTTTCTGTTATTTCATGAAACATGTTTTGAGAAATGTTTATCTAAATGACTTTTTAAACAGTCAACACATGTTTATTGAGCATCAATATGGGCAAGAATAAGAAAATCAGAACTTCTTCCCTCCTAGATTTTTCTTTTTAAGGAGACAGAAAATAAATAATCAAGTAAAATAATTAAGTTTGCTGTAAGCTGCTTTGAAGAAATTTAGCAGGGTGATCTAATTAAAAATAATGAGCAGGCCTGACCTATTTCTGATAGGGAGGTCAAAAAAGACTTTTCTGAAGGGAGGCTATGAAAGCTGAAATCTGAAGTAAATAAAGGATCCAGTTTGGAAAGAGCCAGGAAAGACCTAGACAAACACAGAAAATTGGAATGCCAACTTATTGAGTCAGGAACAGTGTGATATTTAAGGAACAGGAAATTCCGCAGGCCTATAGTATATAGATATACATGAAGTGCCATTAGAGAACCAGGTACCATGAAGAGTTAGACATCATTTATGCAGAGCCTTACAGGCCCAGAGTGAGTGATTTTTGTTGTTGTTAATCCTCACCTGAGGATATATTTTCCCATTGATTTTTAGAGAGAATGGAAGGGAGGAGGAGAGACATAGAGAGAGAAACATCAATGTGAGAGACTTGTTTGCCTTCTGCATGGCCCCAACCAGGGCTGTGTAACTGAGGTACATGCTCTTGATAGAAATTGAACCAGGCCCCTTCAGTCTGCAGGCTGATGCTCTATCCACTGACCCAAACCACCTAGGACTTGAGTGATTTGTACTTCAGTCTGTGGAAATGCACCAAAGGATTTGAAGTCTCATAATAGTATGATCTGGTGTATATTTTGAAGAGTGTCCTGGCTGCTTGCTCTCAGGAAAATAAAAAAAGGCAGATGGCTTTCAAGGTTATAGAGGCTGTCAAAATGGAGAGAGAAGTATGGTTTGAACAAGGGTGGTGACAATGGAGAGGGGACAAGGTGAATAAATCACAATGCAACTTAGAGGTAAAGCTGATAGGATTTGCTAATGAATTTCATGCAGAGACTAATGAAATGATGTGTTTGCCATTTACTGTCATTAACTGTGCTTATGAAAAGTAGAAAAGGAACAGGCCCAATGGGAAAAAAATCAATAATTTTTATATGATAGGTTAGAAATGCTTTTTAGACATCCAAATGAAGATGCCAAGTAGGTAACAGACGGGCAGGTTACAGAGAAAATGTTGACTTAAGGCACACATTTCTGTCATTCTAGTGTAACTTGTATGACACCAACAATCTTGGCTGATAGAGTATCAGGAAAATATTGTGAAAGATTTTGAAACTGAACAGACCAAGAGCATTACTGGGTGTAAAACTATGTCTTGTCTATAGCACATTCTTCTGGGATATTAGATTTTAGAGGAATTTTGCCTTTTATTGTATTTGAGTTATTTTACAACTTGTAGATAACTAATAGCAATGAAAACGAAACTTGTCTTGAGACATGAAAATAAATTTTGGACATTTGAGTGTCCCATTCCCCAAACCAGTTTTTCATATATTTGTAAATTTTGGTCTACCTCCAGTTATTCCCATAAAATAACTGTTATGTTCATAGTTCTCTTTGATGTAATATTGCTTTTTTAATTATATAACCTATGCCTTCTCTAAAAAGAAAGCTCCAGTTATTAATACTTAATAACCTAGCTTTAGTTATTATCTAGCAAGCATTTCATGTAGCTGGCAGGTGTCTGCTATTAAAATAAAAACTAATATATATTTTTTTTCAAATGCACGTTAATAATGATATTTTTTTTCTACCATTACGAAAATAATCTGCAAATAAAGAGGACGTAGTCTAGTATTTATGCACTTGGAACTTAGCTCACTCCCTAATAATACATGTGACTTTCTGCAAGATACTTACTGTACCTTTGTTTCCTCATTTGTAAAATAATGATAATAACTGCACCCACCTCTTAAGATTGTTAGAAGAATTAGATGAGTTGTAATTTGTTAAAAGCCTAGAAAAGTGCCTATATATCTAGTAAGCAATGTGCTTGTAGAAAAGGTAACAGCAGTCTAGATCATCAAATTATATTTGAAAGCTTTAAGTTTTCTTTTTAGTTTCAGTTCTTTCCTACTCACTGACAATAAGTCAATAAGTAAACAAATGGGCCAAAGCATTTAGCCAATTCTTTTCTTTTTTAATTTTCTCTTTGTTTATCAGGTGCTTACAGCTGCCACTTTCAGCTTATTTTGAAGTGTGGTTTTTTGGATGCCAGGCAGGGAGGCAGGAATGCATGCATCCTTCATTTTGCTGTAAAATATTTAGAATGTTTATTACTCAACCAACATTTGTTTGCCAGCTGACAGCGGCATTTTTTTTTCTTCTTAGCTTGGTGAAGTGTTTTATTTATTTACTTTGAACTGGAAGAAGGATTCTTTTCAGGATTTCTTTGCGCCTTGCCATTCTCTGATGTGTGTTTTAAATCCTTTCTCTGCACATGGCATTTTCCTAAAGAATTTTGCATTGGAAAAATTAAAATAATGCAGTATTGTTAACATGCTTGTTCAATGTCTTTGTTATATTTTAAATCCTAGAACATTGTGTTCAAAAACATAACCAACATTTGAGAAGATGTGGACATTTTAAAATGAATCAGTAACTTTTTCCTATTTTTTATATACTTAAGTTGTCTTTTCTGAGGATTTTTTTTTTTTAAAGTTAGCCTAGGGAAGGCTCTGGGAAAAAAAGTTTAAGTTCAAAATCTCAGTCTGCTTTAAAAACTTCATAATTTGTCTCTTCTGTACCTTTCCAACCTCATATGTGATTACATTCCCCCTGCACCTGTTTTTTTTTTAGTCTTACTGACTTATAAGCTATCTTGCACACACTGATATGTTTCTTGCCTCTGGCTCTTTGCTGAAGCTATTCCCTCTGCCTAAAATAGTCCTTGCTACCATATACACCTAATAAAGAAATTTCACACTCTCCAAGATACATCCCCAGATACTGCCAGGGTTTTTATATGCCTTTCTTTCTCTTCTAGTATGTTTGTAACTCCTATGGAACACTTGCTATGATCTGCCTTGAGCCAAAATTTCTCTATTTATTTCTCTGCAATTATGTAATTAATTGTAAGCTCCTGAGGCTCAATTGAATTTTTAGTCATGATGGACTAAAGGACCCTGTAGAATATATTATCAGGATCAGTTTCAAATACATGTGTGCTGAAGGGAATCATTCTGCAACAACATGGGATATAAAGTAGAAGTTGAATTCAGATTTTGTGCTTATGCCTATGCCAGGCAAACCAACCTCTATTGTTCATTTTATTCCTCTGTAAAATGGGAATAAAACGAGTTTCTTCATACATATGTTGTGGAGATTAAATAAAATAATATTGTGACAATCCTATCTAATACAGAGGGAATATGCTAATTGACCCTCATGCCATTGCAAAGGTGGCGACGCCCACAACCAATAAGGAGGGAATATACTAACTGACTTCCATGTCAGGACACTCAGTTGTTGGAAATACAGGGGTGGGCAAAAGCAACTTTATAGTTGTTAAGTACATGAAACACAGTTTATTCTTGCATTATTTATTTATTTACTACTAGAGGCCTGATGCATGAAGATTTGCGCAAGAATGGGCCTTCCTTCACCTAGCTGCCTGTATCTCCTTCACTCTAGCCGGAGCCACCTTTTTGCTCCAGCCGGGAGCTGCCTTTCTGCCTTCCCATGCTGCCCAGGGGCCTGGAGCGGCTGGGGCAGTACAGAATGCCTACATCATTGCCATGGCCGTTCAGTGCCTGCATATGCAAATTAACCCACCAGCTTTGCTGGGTTAATTTGCATACTCACTCATTATCTGGTGAGCATCACGAAGATATGGTCAATTTGCATCCTACTCTTTTATTAGTGTAGATTGTATGGTCTATTTGTATTATTTGTCTTATCTTATGATTCATCTTTTTGATAATAGAGGCTGGGAATGACCAATGAAAGTGGATACTTAAACAAAACCCACTTTTGCCCACCCCTGTATGCCACCAGGCTCTTGCTCAGTCCTGCCTTCAAGCCCTACCTCCTCCTTCGTGTCCTAGGTACTAGCTCTCTTGCTCTCTGTCTCAGGATCCTCAAAGAAACATACTGCTTAACATGTAGATGCTACAATATTTTCATGTACATTGTCATATTATTCAAAGACTTTCCTGTAGTCATTGCTGAAATCTCAATTGTACTTACGCAAATATCCAGGAGGAATGTGAGTGCTTATCATTCAACAGAATCTTTGATTCAGCTGCTTTTACCAGCTGTGGAAGAAATGCATTGGGATTTAGGGGCTGCATTTTTAGCATATTTTGAAAATTAAATGAGTTCCCCTTTTTAAAAATTTCCCAACCATACTTTTATTGCTATAACCTAGTTCTTCAGTGGGTTATAAATATTCAATGTATTGTTTCAGTATATAAGCTATTAGCAAAGTGAAATTACGATTACTTTGCTAATGTAATAAGATAAAGCAATAAAGGAGCCCCAGGAGTTTACGGTAGTGCCAACAAAGTGCTGTTAAAGCAGTGACCTCTCACTGCATTTGTATATTTTTGTAAAGTAAATCTCACTGAACCATCTAAGAATTTGCTAACTTGAAGATCTGCCATAACTTTGGTACCAAACTGTTTATTTCTGCATATATATTCTTCTCACTGACCCCAAGATATCACTGAGGAGAGGGATAAAAGCTTTTCAATTTTTTCTTTTAGAATTATTAATAAGTGAATTAAAAAATCAGATATTGAGGCAGTTGCCAAGTGTTCGGTGCTCTCTGGGGTATATGTCCTTAGAGATGATTAAATTCAAGGAGTACTTGATAAGAGAAAAGTCAAAATTTGTGAAATCTAAACTATTGAGCGGAGAGAGAACTAGAACTATCACTTAGCATGGAGCGGTAATGCTGCTTCAAAGGCCTTGTTTAGAGAGTAATGAAAATAAATCAAGAAATAAGTTCTAGCCGAAACCAGTTTGGCTCAGTGGATAGAGCGTTGGCCTGTGGACTGAAAGGTCCCAGGTTCGATTCCGGGCAAGGGCATGTACATTGGTTGTGGGCACATCCCCAGTGGGGGTGTGCAGAAGGTGGCTGATGAATGTCTCTCTCTCATTGATGTTTCTAACTCTCTATCTCTCTCCCTTTCTCTCTGTAAAAAATCATATATATATATATATATATATATATATATATATATATATATATATATAATAAAGAAGTTCTACCAAATAAGAAAAAATAGTATTTATTGTCAGGCAATATTAAATGATCCTGGTCTATATAGTCTGAAAATATATTGTCTTGAAACTCTGTCTATTATACTAGTACTAGAGGCCTGGTGCATGAAATTTGTGCATGGGGATGAGGGTCATGCCCTGAGGGGTCACTCAGCCTGATCTGCACCCTTTCCAATCTGGGACCCCTTGGGGTATGTCTGACTGTCTCTTGTAATCCGGGACCGCTGGCTCCTAATCACTCACCTGATCACCCCTAACCATCTTAGACTGCCTGTTTGATTACCACTAACTGCTCCCCTACTGGCCTGATCACCTCTCACCATCTCTCCCTCACTCCACACCAGGGACCCAGGATTCCCTCCTCTGGCTGGTTGCAGGCACCTGGGACCCAGGCTTCCTTCCCTCTGGCCAGCTGTAGGCTTCCAGCACCCCAGCCAGCTTTGCCCAGACTGGCCACAGCTGCAGGGGACCATGGGTGGGCAGCTTTGCCTGGGCTGCAGCTGCAGGCACTTGGGACTATGGGACGCATGACTTCTCCATCTCCTGTAGTGCAGCATGGCTGGTCTCCATTCCTCTCTTACTAGCTCATTTGTGCCTGGCTGGTCCCCATTCCTCTGTTGTGAGCTCATTTGTGATTGGCTGATCCCCATTCCTCTCTCCCCAGTGTTGAGTGTCTGAGCTGTTAATGGCATGAGGGTGTGGCGACCATTTGATATTAGCTTTTTATTATATAGGATTATTCAGGATATTGCTCCTACACTAAACAACGTGTCAGCTATAATTGTGAGTAATTTTCAATGGGGTAAATTTTCTCAAAGCCATTGTCTGTTCTGTGATAGCATGCAAAATCTTGGACTCTTTTTTTGTGAATTTTGCAAGAGATGATTGGATATCAGAGAGATACTACAGAATTAATTGAGAGAAGAAAAATGTAGAGAACGGCACTATTGTGCAAGCAGACTTTTCACCCATTGGCCACATAAAAAATGGCTTGGAACATTTCCTAGAGATAAAGAGCTCACACAGCTCTGCCAAGTTTATCAGCTAATATTTCCTTGAAGCATGTGGGTCATATGACACCTGGCCAACACCACTGCTAGGTGGGGGTGAGGAACTTTACTCTGACACAAGAGGGGTGCATATAGACCTTGGGAAAAAAAATTGTTGACCACCGAGAACACCACCCCCTATTGAAGGTGGTCTTTCTCTGCTCTTCTTTATGTGAGTAAAGCATTATTGTCTCCAGTAAAGCATTATTGACTGTGTTCTGTCCTACTTGGTGACTCCAATACCAGATGCAATGGGTAGAACTGTTTGGACTTCTGTTTCTAGAGGCTGGCATTGTGGTGGTCTTTCCTCTTGTACACATGGTTGGAATCCCCCTCTGGGACTGGAGTCAGTGGTAATCTGACAAAAGTCACCATGGTTTTTCGAGTACTTATGTCCTGTGAAGAAAGAACTGGACCCTGTTTACCATATGAACGATGCATGCTGTTGAGATGACACTGAAATGTCCCCTGAAAATTGAAGGTAGAAAAAGAAAAAAAGGGGATTTTTTTCTTTTAATAATATTTCATGTTGATTTTATTACCCCAAATTTTACTCTTATCCTTATGTCTAAGAGTGGACTTGATAGACCATAAAAATGAAACATGAAAATGTTTTCTTATTCTATAGCTATGAGTAACTGATAAAATATCTTCTCTGATACAGAAGTATTTTATTCAAAGTTTATTTAATGGCAAATTGTGTGTCATGCATCTCATTTTGGCCTAAAATGTCTCTTTGTGCAAAAAAACCCACAAACAAACAAACAAACAAACCACCCACAAACATAACTATATATCTTTTTAAAAATACTGTGTTTAAAAAAATGTATTCATTGATTTTTAGAGAGAATAAGGGAGAGAGATAGAGAGGTAGAAACATCAATGATGAGAGGGAATAATTGATCTGCTGCTTTCTGCACACCCTCTACCTGCAACCTGAACATGTGCCCTGACTGGGAAGTCAACCATAACCTCCTGATCCATAGTGGATGCTCAACCACTGAGCCATGCCACATTGTGGTTTTTATACAGCTAAATTTGCCACCTACTAGAATTTTCAATGAAAAACATTTATTTTAAAATATATTTTATTGATTTTTCACAGAGAGGAAGGGAGAGGGATAGAAAGTCAGAAACATCGATGAGAGAGAGACATCGATCGGCCGCCTCCTGCACACCCCACACTGGAGATGTGCCCATAAGCAAGATACATGCCCCCGACCGGAATTGAACCCGGGACCTTTCATTCCGAAAGCTGACGCTCTATCCACTGAGCCAAACCGGTCTCAGCCATTTATTTATTTTAACTTGCATGGTATTTGGGAAGTTGTAGCGGTTAAATTGGGAACTACTAAGGAATCTCCTTATGGCTAGGCTTGCAACACTTCCTCCCCTAAAGCCAGGCCTGCAAACTATTAAAGAAGGGGGAGGGGAAGGTTCAGCATCAGGGTTAAAAGTGTGAACTGCCTCTGATTAACTGCAATCTTGAGCCTCTTATTTTCGGCCAGACCACAACACCTGACCTGAGTTCGTTAGGCTAACTAGGTCAAGCAGCCTTACTAGGAACCTCCTGGGTTAGCTGGTCCCTTGCTGCCTGAGAACCAATTAGAGATTGCCGAGTCAGCTATGAGCCAATAGGGGAAGGCAGAATGGGTATAAAAAGAGGGACTGCCCCTTTGTCGGTGCTCTTACCAGGCGAGCCCTGGGCAGCCCAGCAGTCAGACTCCGCCTGACATGCCACCATCTCGTCTCGGGAGATCCAGACGGCCGTGTGCCTGCTGCTGCCTGGCGAGCTGGCCAAGCACGCTGTGTCCGAGGGCACCAAGGCCGTCACCAAGTACACCAGCTCCAAGTAAGAGGGCCCAGGAAACGCAAACCACTTTCAACCCACCTGGGATGATTGCCAACAGCTGGTGAACTGTGTGGATTGCAAAGGGGGCATCATCGTGAGCGGCTCCAGGAACAGAACGGCCAAGGTATGGTCTTTGGCCTCAGGCCGGCTTGGCCAGTGCTTACACACCATCCAGACTGAAGACCGAGTCTGGTCCATTGCTATCAGCCCATTACTCAGCTTTTTTGTGACTGGGACGGCTTGTTGTGGGCACTTCTCACCCCTGAGAATCTGGGGCCTCAACAGTGGGCAGCTGATGATGCACCTGGGCAGTGACTTTCCCCCAGGGGCTGGGGTGCTGGACCTCATGTATGAGTCCCCTTTCACGACAGCACCCTGTGCTGCTTGCAGACAGATGGGAACCACTTGCTGGCCACAGGTTCCTCCTACTACGGGGTTGTATGACTGTGGGACCGGCGCCAAAGGGCCTGCCTACACGCCTTCACACTGACATCGACACCCCTGAGCAGTCCCGTGTATTGCCTGCGCTTCACCACCAAGCGTCTCTATGCAGCGCTGTCTTACAACCTTCACGTCCTGGACTCTCAAAACCCATGACAGGCAGGGCCATCCCAGCTGTGGGCCAGGAAAGCCAGCTACTCAGGGACCTCTCTTGCTTGGAGGGTGCAGTGATGATGCCCCCCACCTGCACCCACAGTGCTTGTACCCTTTTTACTGATGGAAGCAGTTTTGTAGAAAAGGGCACCCAATATGCCGGAGCTGCCGTAGTCGCCCTAGACTCTGTCATCTGGGCGCAAGCCCTAGGACATGGGACCTCTGCCCAAAAGGCCAAGCTGATTGCCCTAACTCAGGCACTCTGATGGGGAAAAGGAGCCAGGCTGCTGCGTCAGCTAAGGTTTGAGCCCAGATTCGAATCTGTAATAAACTTAGGCCTGTTTGAATTCAATTAGTCTTTGTGGTCTATCTTGTGGGGACTCGCTCCGTTACAGAAGTAAGCTGTTCTTCTCTGTCCCATTTTCGTAATTCAAGCCCTTTTATCATCTTCTGCCTGGAATATTTTTCTTCATTAAATATTGAAGACATCATAACAATTATCAAGTTTAAACTCTGAAATTAGTTTTTAATTTTGAATCTGTCACTTGCTACAGAGGTTATAAGAACCACTTTTACTGACATATAAAATTAGAGATTGCTGTTTCTCCTCTCCCTTTTATTGAATTTCTGGGTAGTTAGAGTCAATGTTCTCTGTTCCATGTTAGTTAGATTATTCTTTTTTTCATTAACATACATATTTTACATCTGTAGTATTATGAATAGAACCTACCACATACTTCTCTCTGTAAGTTAAATAAGTAGATGAAAGTAAAATGCTGAAAACAATTAATGACATATATGAGTAAACATTATTTATTATTATTACGTGCCTTTTTCTGTTCCTGGTTCTTGATGTGCAATTTAATATGCCTCAGTGCTGATCTTATCTGCAAGGGAAAGAGCTTTCGAGTGTTGCCAAGCATTCAAGGATTGCTCTGTAGAAGAATTTTAAGTAAAATATAATAACTTTTCCCAAATTTACTTATTACCATGAGATTATCCTGCATTGCATTATTCATTATTATTTCTACTAGAGGCCTGATGCATGAAATACGTGAATGGGTAGGGTCACTAGGCCTGGCCAGAGATCCGGGCTGATCTGTGGGGTGACCAGCAGGGGAATAGGGGTCCCCCTCTGGAACCCACCTTGGCTGGCCTGGGGCTTGTGAGCTGCATTGAGCATCTTCCCCCTTGTGGTCAGTGTGCATTACAGTGTCTGGTCATTCCACCAGTCATTCTGCCATTTGGTTGATTTGCACTTTATTCTTTTATTATATAAGACTAGAGGCCCAGCACACATGAAGTCATGTGTGGATAGGGTCCCTAGGCCATCTTCTGCCCACTTGCCAGTCCCCACCAGCACTCCTGGGTTCTCCATGGTCCCCAATTGCAGCATGGCTCCAGTTCCCCAGAGGCTGTGGGCTTGCAGGAGGGACCAAGAGGTCACTGTTCCGCTTTCTCCCCACCCTGCTGCCACTCACTGGGTTCGCCATGGTTCCCCATTTGCCAAGCTGTGATTGGAGCCTGAGGGCCATGGGAGGGACCAACAGGTCAACCGTTCCACCTCGCACCCATTCCCACTCCACTGCCACTCACCTCAGTTCCCTGATCACAGCGTGGCTCTGGTTCCCCAGACCCTGCAGCTGGGAAGAGGGACTAAGAGGTCACCATTCTGCCTGCTCGCCAGTCCTGCCCAGCTGCTCCATTTGCTGTGGTTCCCCACTTGCCATGCTGCAATTGGAGACTGCAGGGTGGGGGAAAGGGGCCAAGAGGTGCTCATTGAACCTCAGGGTGACCGGTCAAATGGTTGTTTCGGTCGTCATGGTCACTGCCTTTTTATATATAGGATTATTGCCAAACTAGAAAAATATCTATTTCGACATTTGATCTTCAACTATTAAACCAAGAGATTACTTGACATATTAATGTCAAATTGGAAGTTCTTGACTTCTTCTTTACTTACATGTGTATTTTAAAATTAATTTATCTCACCTAAATAGCATTGTAGTTACTATTGTTTTCTTTATAGCAAACTATCCATTATAGGATCATAATTTCTGAAGAAGAAATGTCAGGAAATAATTTTTGAGAAATATTAACTCATTTGTTTCAGAACTAAATAATCCAATTTTATGGGTATGATTGTTAGATAAGTATTGATCATTTTCCAGCAATGGGGAGAGGATGAAAATTTGCCTTTAAGATTTAGTTATTAGGGTAATAGTTTATAATCTTAATGAATAGTTAAATCTCTGCCATTTGTTCTTTCCATCAAATATATTTTTCTTTGGAGAATCTGAGAATGTTGTCAACACCTTACTATGCATGGGGAGAGAAATAGATCAGAAACATGGAGAGTTTTGTTAAATGTGGTCAAGGGCAACCAGGATGTTATTTTAGTAATTCTGTTCATCAGCTATGTGTTCCTGGAATCTGAAAAGATAATGAAAAGCAGATGCATCCAAAATAGAAAAATAGCCAGAAACTACTGTCTAATATTATACTTTGAGGGATTTTTGCAAAGCCATTAGTAACAGATAATTTAAAAAAATATTAAGGTACATGTTTTATTGGGCTGTCATATATTTTCATCTCCTGTTAATCAGTTTTGTTCTTAGGTATTTATGACTGTACACGAATGCCACACTCTTTGACCATTATGGAATGACAGTGTGAAGAGGTTAGACTGAATAATTGCCATGGAGAAATGCCAAACTGGTTGGGAAAATAACCTAAGAATATGCCAGAATAAAAGTCTTCTCTCTGACAAAAGAGATCTAATTAGTGAATGAGTAGTATCTAACTAAAGCCTATGGAAAGGATGTGGTATTTGTTACCCAGTTGAGACCAAACTTTCTTTCTAATCTTATGTTGCTAAGAGACCTTCTGAAGAAGCTCAATGGTAACTGTGAGGAACAAAAGTTCTACTTTGGCAGGCTGAAGTTCTATGGGTAATAAATATTGTGAATACTACAGATAATCTTTAATAAGTTACAGCACTAGTATATCTGAGACAGTCCTGACATTTATTGGGTTGCTGAAAGACAATTCATTGCAGAGCAATTTTCTTAGCTCCTTAAGTGCTTTAACAGTTATTGTCTTGGAGAGAAGACCCAGCCTTTATATTGTTTATTTGTTGTGGCCATGACTTTTGTATTAGGAGTGGTTAGGTGTTTATAAATTTGGCTTCCCTTGTAAGCCCTATTTCTTCAAATCCTATATAGTATTAGGCTAATATGGAAATCGACCAAATGTGGAGACAACTGGTCACCATGATGCACACTGATCACCAGGAGGAGATGCTCAATGCAGGAGCTGCCCCCTGGTGGTCAGTGCACTCCCACAAGGGTAGCGCCGCTCAGCCACAAGCCAGGCTCATGGGTGGTGAGTGCAGCGATGGTGCCGGGAGCCTCTTCTGCCTTAGTGGCAGCACCAAGGGTATAAAAACCTATTACATGTTTACGATTTAAATACTGTATAACATTTACACCTAAATATGAACTACTCTAAAAAAAAATTGCATCATTGTGTTTATAACTTAAGGCCTGTTGATTAAAAAAAGAAAAGTCCTCTCAAAGGCTGGCATTGGTTTGAGAGGATCAGTTTTTACACAATGAAGATTTGACTGGGGATCCTACCAATGCACATTAAAAGGTAACAAGAAGATTGCAGAAGCATAGCATTCTAGCACACAGACTTTTCTATTCTGTTACATATCACCTTACTTTACTCATTGAGTGTACTCCTTGATTCTTCTCTTCTTCAGATAAATCAAACCCACTTCTCATAAGATAATTATGACCCTGGAAGCAGCTATTATCTATTGTAGCATTCTCAAGTCTCTGCTGTTTTCTGGTAACCCTTCAGTTTAAACATAGCTTTACTTCTATAATAATAAAAGTGTAATATGATAATTAGACTGGACAGTCAAATGACCTTCCAGACATCATTCTGGACATCTTTTCAGATGAAGCTGTAGTGGCAGGGACTGAGGCAGAGGTGGTTAGGGAAAGCATGCTAGCAGTTAGGGACAATCAGGTAGGGATGACCAGGCAGGCATGTGAGTGGTTAGGAGTGATGAGGCAGGCAGGCAGAGGGGTTAGGAGTGATGAGGCAGGCAGGCAGAGGGGTTAGGGGTAATGAAGCAGGAAGGTGGAGTGGTTAGGGGCAATGAGGCAGGCTATTGAGCAATTAGGGGTGATGAGACAGGCAGGTGAGTATTTAGGGGTGATCAGGCAGGCAGGTGAGCGATTAGGAGCCAGTAGTCCCGGATTGCAAGAGGGATGTCTGACTGCCAGTTTAGGCACAAATCCACAGGGATCCCTGTGGGATCGGGCCTAAACTAGTAGTCGGACATCCACTGAGGGGTCCTGGATTGGAGAGGGTACAGACCAGGCTGAGGGAGCCCCCCCCACCCCCCGACCCCTGTGCACGAATTTCATGCACTGGGCCTCTAGTGTTATATAATAGAAAATCAAAAACAATCACTGACATTTAGACTGTTGTTATTTATTTCTGTTTATTAATGCTTGGTTATTATGAATATATATTTGTGTTTATACAATAGTTCAAATAAAAGAATAATGTTTTTAATAAATCTGTAAATGTAACTGGAATCAATGGCATCTTTACATTTAAATTGGTTTTCTCATTGTCTTTCATGAATCTTTGAACAGCAGATGGGGCCAGGGTATCAGGGTAGCTAGTTGCTTACTGTTGTTTACAATTATTGTGTTTTAAGTAATATCAAAGGACTTTTCCATAAGTAACTTTCTAGTAGGTTGAACTACATCCATAGTTCAATTTTTTTTGTGTGTGTACTTTTATTTTTTTAAAGACCTTGGTGGTCTTGGGGACTGATGTGTGTCAGTACATTGGTTTGACACACACAGGCTAGAGGGATGCTGATACATTGAACACTTCAGCCTTTGGAGCAGACAAGCAGGGCCTGAGGTTGCTGAAGCCCTTATATTGTTGCTGGTTGGGTTTCCCAGGAAAGAGATTCTGAAATGGGGATTAGATGGCAGGTCCTTATTAGAAAGTGCTTTGAATATCAATACCTCTGGATGAGTTGGAAAGGAAGCAGGACTGAGAAGACAGAAAGTTCTCAGCTGACCCCAACAGGAGTTTTAGAGTTGGAAGGTCCTTTTAAATTTGTCCAAAATTGGATAGATTGGATTAAGCCTCTATGTAGCTGGGACACTAAATATCAAATGGGTAATAGCTAGACCATTCATAAAAATAGAACAATGATCTGCCACATGCAGTCATCAGTCTAAGAAGCCAATCCACTATCTGTAGTAACCAATTCAGAAAGCCAAATAACAACTTCTGTCAACCTCCATAGCAATGGGTCTTCATAGCAATTGACGAGATTGATTTTTTGAAAAAAAAAAAAAAGGGACACATTGTTAACATTAATTGTTCAATCTATGAGGTAAATTTTACATTGGACTGAAGTAGGAAACCTAGATGTTAAATAAAGATGAAAGGAGCCATCCCCCATACTAAATATTTTATCTTTGATACATTCATTAGCTTCCTCTTCCCCACTCCTCTTGCTTCTTGCTATTTTATGAATAGCCTAGTTTCAAAATGCATTCTAGTTTAGTTCTCTTCCAGTTAAGCACCTACTTTCTTCAGTGATTTGCATAGGTAGGCTTAGGTTTGAGAATAAGCAGTGTACAGATATCGTGGGGTCAGAGATATTATATATGTATTTTACTTCACAGTTTATCTGATTTTTAAAACTAAGTCCGTTTAGAAGTGTTTTTGGGAAATAATTTACTGGGAGACTATTTATATTGTGTGGAGAGTGATACTAGTCCAAAGAATTCTCAGCTGAGTGGCTGTCAATAGGAGGGAAGGTGTGATTTTTTTTCACATGGATGCCCTTTTTCATTTTTTATAGAGCCTGGAAATATGAAACAAGAATATTGAATACTTGAATACAATTCTAAAAAGATATGTGATTCCTTCCTTTTACTTTACAATTCAAAATAAAATTGCCAAAGGTAAAGTTCTGACTTCCAAATCCTGTCACTTAAACCTATTCTTTGTGAAATATTCCCAACTCACAAGATACCATTTTGCATGCATATCCACTATTAATGCAGTAGACTATATTTGAATAGAACACATTCTGGGAACATTATGCATCCTAAAAGTTTTGTACTCTCAGAGCCTGTCCTGATTATTAATGAACATTTATACCACAGACAAAGAATGATTATGTTGGCATAAAGTTAGTGATTAAATAAAACAAAATATCGGGGGGACCACTCTGTAAAATGCACGATTGTTTAACCACTATTCTGTATGTCTGAAACTAATACAGAATAACATAGAATGTCAACTGTAACGGAAAAAGAATTTGAAATGTCAAACTGGATTCAACTCTTTCATCCACCAATTTTAACTTGTGTGACTGCGGGCAGATTATTCAATCAATCCATCTCTGTTTCTTCATGTGGGAAATGGAGCTACTGAGCATTTCATCATTTTTGGATAGTAAATAATTTAATATGAATTAAGCCTTTAGGAAATGGCCTAGTTTAGCATAAGTGCCAGAACTACCACTTTTCATAGCTCCAGGCGCACTGTTCACAACGATTCTATGCATCTGGTGCCCTCCAGGGCACGTCGTAATGTGGGCATGGCACTCCTTGCCATTGTGTTCCACGCTAGTGTTGGTAAGCTCACAAAAAGTATGGCTTTATATTATTGTGACTCATGTCAGGATGACTGTATTGCAGTTTACTCAGTACTGGCACCTGCCTGTGATCCTTGCATGCTTGGTGTCACTTTGCTGTAGCCAGAAGTGTTTGCATTTGGACCACAAATTATATGGTCACTATGTGGATGGCTATTTAGGTGTAGCTTATCAGTGTACACATTGCCAGTGGATCTCTTGAGTTCTGATGAAAGACATTTTTCATCTGTTCAAATCTCAAAGTCTACACAACAGTTCCCTGGTAGATAATCTCTGGAGCCTAGTCATCCATGTAGGTTTCTAAAAGAAGGTCATTGATTTAGTTTAGAAGAAAGACAAAGACTTCATTTTATTATTGTTATTTTGTTTGAGTTTCTACAAAGTTTTATATTTTTATTTTATTTAACTCTCCAGAAAATAGTATTTTGGCATAGTTTCTTAATGTTTTTTATTTCCTGAACATTGTTTAACTGAGGTTTTAGCTTTTCACCATTAGGTAGTCTACTGGAGAATCAGATCTACTTCTCTTTTCAAGACAATCCAAAAACAGCCTATACTACTTTAGCATTGATCCTATCTAATTAAAGAGTAATATGAAAATTGACCGTATCCACAATATACCCACAAGTCACTCCCACCAGCCACACCCACCAGCCAATCAGGAGTGAGTGTACAAATTAATCTAACTAAGATGGCTACAGCCACAGAGAGAGCAGGCTTAGATTGCCCTGGCGATGGAGGAAGCCAAGCTTTCCACAGGCCTCATCTTAAGGCTACAAAGTTTCAATTATAGAAGATAAATAAATTTCAACAGAAATGGCTGCAGCCAGGGAGTGAGCAGAAGGCTTAGCTCCAGTCCAGGCTACAAAGTTTTAATTGTAGAAGATAAATAAATCCCAGATATCAGGGCATCTGCTTGGGTTACCAAGGGGGTGGGTTTGGGGGGGGGGCAGCCTGCAAACCACCCCAGGCCCTTCGCCCAGACTGCCACATGCCCCAGGGAAACTCCAACGCTGATCTGGGATACCCTTCAGGGCAAACCAGCTGTCCGCCATCCATGCACCAGGTCTCTATCCTATCTAACGAAAGAATAATATGCAGATGGACCATCACTCCAACACACAAGATGACTGTCTGCATGTGGTTAAAGATTCTGCCTTCATGTGGATACAAGATGGCCACCACAAGATGGCCAGCAGGGGAGGACAGTTGGGAGTGATCAAGCCTGTAGAGGAGGGAAATTGGGGGTAACCAGGCCTTCAGGGTAGTGTAGTTGTGGGGGACCCAAGCCTGCAGGGGGAGTGCAGTTAAGGCAAACAGGCTGGCAGGGGAGTAGTTATGCATCAATCAGGCTGGCAGGGGAGTGGTTAGGGGGTGATTAGGAAGATAGGCAGGTGAAGCAGCTGGGAGCCAGCAGTCCTGGACTGTGATAGGGATGTCCCACTGGGAATGGGCCTAAACAGGCAGTCGGACATCTCTTGAGGGGTCCCAGATTGGAGAGGGTGCAGGCTGGGCTGAAGCACAGCCCCTCCCTGCATGAATTTTGTGCACTGAGCCTCTAGTTTCCATATAATAGTCTATGTAGAAAATTATATTTAAATTTATATTTTGACTTAAAATTATATTTCCATTTCCTTTCCAATTGAGAGCTGCTTTAGGTGTGTGTATATGGAATCTATTGAAATAAGCCAGCACATTTTTTAGATTCTAAAATTACAAGTAAAATAACATTTTTTTTTTCATTTTTGAAAATGAGCTTGCTTCTATGAATTTATTAACTTAGATTTTTATATTCAAAATAGTTATACATAGTTCTTAATTTTTGACAGTTGCCATCTGTAAATAAAGTGATATAAGTCAGTGACAACAAATTTCACTTTTTTGAGAGGGGGGCAAGGGAGAAACATCTTTCTTGCATTTAAAAATTCAGATAATATAATTTCTTTAAATTGTATTTTAAGGATTCAATAATTTTTTTCAAATCTGACAGACTTTTTTTTTTAAATGATGTGTTACATGGAAATCTTTTTTTGATAAGCAAGTGGATTTTGATTCAAATTGGGCTTTTTGACATAACAATTATTTAATATTTATGAAAACTTTCTTCAAATATGTCCATTGATATAGTTCAACTAGTCCAAAGTTTTGTATTTTATTTTACTTTATTTTTAAATTTAAATATATTTTTATTAATTTTAGAGAGGAAGGAAGAAGGAGACAGAAACATTCACGGTGAGAGAGAATCATTGATCAACTGCCTCCTGTAAGTCCCTCACTGGGAATCAAGCCCACAAACTGGGCATGTGCCCTTGACCGAAATCAAACCTGGGACTTTTCAGTTCACAGGCCAACTGTTTATCCACTGAGCCAAACCGCTTAGGGCTATTTTGCTTTATTTAAAAAAAATTATTTAGCGAAACCTTTTCCCCAATACTTACCACTTGGCCCTTCATAGTTCTCAATAGAGGTTTACCATTTTAAAATAAACGTTTCTACATTTTCTTTTCTCAGAAACATGTTATCTTACATTGTCATAATTACTTGCCTTAACGAAAAATCTAGACCATCTTGAAATAAGGTCACTTCCCATATATTTCTTTTACATAATTTATGTAAAACTAATCTAAGTCCATTTTCAGATAGCACTGAACTTGTTCATGCACAGATACCTTATGACAGCATCCCAGTTCCTTTGGGCCCTTGAAACACCACTGCCATCCATTTCTCCTATCCATATTGTATTATAACCTAACATATTGTTACTCTTATTGCTTTTTTAAAGGTTGTATTTTTAATAAGAAGATACTTTTTTAAACCTAATTTATTCATTCTTCAGTGGTCTTCCTTTATGTACATCTGTTTCTGACCTATATTAGAACTTGTTTTAACATTTCTTTTGGGGTAGATCTGCTAGCAAAGAATCCCCAGTTTTTGTTTTTCTGAGAAAGCCTTTATTTCTCTTATATTTTTGAAGGATAATTTCACTGAATATTGAATCCTAAATGGGCTTTTTTTACCCTAGTCAATCTCTTATATATGGCATTTCAGTCTCTCCTTAATTTCATAATCTGATTAAATCAACTGTAGTTTTTATGATTGTTCTTTGTAGGTGCTATCTTCCCCCTCCATGGA
>PVJN01027758.1:0-21924 GCA_004026805.1 Lasiurus borealis
TCAACAGAAACGATGCAGGCCAGCGGGAGTGGCAAGAAATATTCAACATGATGAATAGCAAGAACCTACAACCAAGAAAAATCTATCCAGCAAAGCTAACATTCAGAATTGAAGGGCAGATAAAGAGCTTCACAGAGAAGAAAAAGCTAAAGGAGTTCATCAACTCCAAACCAGTATTATATGAAATGCTGAAGGGTACTCTTTTAGAAGAGGAAGAAGAAAAAGGTAAAAGCCAAAAAATCATGAACAACAAATACATATCTATCAACAAGTGAATCTAAAAATTAAATGAATTAAAAATTTGATCAACAGAATAAACTGGTGAATATAATAGAATCAGGAGCACAGAAAGGGAGTGGACTGACAAATCATAGGGGGAGAAGGATGAGGGGTGTACAGGGAGAGACTGGACAAAAATCATACACCTATGGATGAGATTAATGGGAGGGAGCTAAGGGCAGAGGGAGGGGTGGGAGCTAGGTGGAGGGGTGCTATGGAGGGGAAAAAAGAGAAACAAATGTAATAATCTGAATAATAAAGGTTTAATTTAAAAATAAAGAATAAACTTGCTTATTGATTTAGCTAAACTTTTTCCAGCCTAACTTCTCTTTCAGGTAATTGCTAGCAACACAGTAGTAAATATCAACACAAAGCATATTATTGTAGATCAGGCAGGGAGAACAAAGGGTAAAATATTAACAGCAGCAGTGTTTGACTATATTCTATGCAATGAGAAAACCTGAAGTCATTTTCAAGGTCCACCATTTCTTAATTCTTTTCAGCTAAGCTTTCTAAATCTATGTTTTCCACCTAATGAAAAGAAAATAGGATTCCATTGAGTCTCCTATCTACCTACTCCAGGACTTCTGTAAGGATCAAATGAGATGAGGCATGGGAAAACACTTCACAGATATTTGGTTAAAGTGTGAATGTTTCCATCTGTGTTCCTGGCCTGAAGAAACTTTAAGGAGGCTAGTCACTAGGGAAAGGAAGCCATGTGTTGCTATATGACATCATTACCCAGTGCCCACAGTGACCATTTCTGGGCTGGGCTGGGCTGTAGTCCACAGTTTGTTCCATAGGGTCTTGGCAGTGTTGGCTGTGATTTGGTGGGGAGTCACTCCAGGGTGGTGGCGGGGCCTGTGTCCCACTTGGGAGAAGCCAAGTGTTGGTTTGTTGGCACTGGGTCCATGGTGACGGCTAGTGTATGTCATGGCAGCTCCTGCATTGAGCATTTGCCCCCTGGTGGTTAGTGTATGTCATAGTGATGGATCGGACACTTAGCAAATTAGCCTTTTATATATATAGACTAGTGACCCAGTGTACGGATTTGTGCACATTGAAAAGAAATTGATTAGAAGGTGACTGGCAGGGTGGGACTGGGCGAGATGGATCGGACACACCCCGGAGCCAACCTCCCGCTGTCCCTGGCCAGCTGCACCTGGGGTGGCACTGTGGCTTGAAAGGCATCTGCGGAGTGAGCGGGGTCCCTCTGGCAGGTGAGGTTCCCTCAGCCTGGCCTGCAGGGATCAGGCCGAAACCAGTTCTTCGACATCCCCCAAGGGGTCCTGGAGTGCGAGAGGTATGGAATGGAAATGCAAGTGTGCAGTAAACCAGATTCAGAGCTGACAGTGCCTCAGCAACAACATAACCCACGGCTGAAAGTAGAATCATGTGGCCATGTGAGGAATTGGGCTCTCTCCTCTCTAGTTTCAGGGTCATCACCCAAGAACCAACGCTGCCAAGTCACTGCAGCTCGGCAGCTCCTGCATTGAGCATTTGCCCCCCTTGGTGGTCAGTGCACGTCATAGCAACTGGTTGGACAGTCGGACACTTAGCATATTAGCCATATATATATATATGGAGAGAGAGAGAGAGAGATTGCCATAACATATATATATGGATTTTCTAATTAGACAGTTTATAGAAAATATTATGTAAATAACTGCCACTCAGATCTGAAAAATTGTGAACATGGGTTACCAAGGACCAAAATGTGGGGAGGATCTGAGAGGAGCTGTGTAGCTAGTCCCCAAAGGTGATCTGGATTTGAAGCTCTCCAGTAGAACAGGAATGGGGGTAGGGAAAGGAAATGGACCCATGGACCCTGAGCATCACACTCAGCAGAGGCCTCAAAAAATCAGGTTCAGAGAAGACAGCACCATCCCTCCCCGTACCTCCCAAGCCAGGGCCTGCTCAGTCCTCTCTTTCCCATTGATCTGCTTCTACAAGCAGTGAGGACAGAGCTTTCTCAAAGGAAGTGGTGAAGAGCAGAGATCCAATTTGAGCTGCACTCTTGCCAGATAAAATTATTTTTGTAATAGAGATTAAAGGGAAATGAGGTAGAATGTTGTGGAATGCTCTGAATATCTCTTACAATGCTGTCCTGTGTCGGGCCTGGTAGCACACACAGCATGTCACAGTGATCCCCATTGTATTCATATTGTTGTCTTCTTTTGTGGGGATTGTCTTTTCTTAAGATAATAAATGTACATGGTAAAACAACAACAACAAACATGCAAAAGAAAACCCCAGGTAGAGGAAGTTCTCCATTCCAGCAACTGTTCCAGTGGCATGTCCCTTCATCTCCACACACATTCTCACACAAACCACAGGGCATACACACAAGGTTCCACATCTTGCATTGTTATTCATCCTCCTCCTAAAAGATTAATAACAAAACATACATGTTTACAGAATTACCGTGCCCGGCACAATGTCACATGTGGGTACTCACTGAAAAAGCCACCCTTTGATTTAAAAATTATGTATTTGCCATTGGGTAGGTGATAGGTATGCCTTTCTCTGTTTTCTTCCATGGCACATTTTATTTTGTGGTGCAACTTTTCCCAAAGGGAAGCATGATAACTTTCCCCTTCGCATTGCTGACCTCTTAAGTTAGCCATTGTCTTAAGTATAAATTAGGAAAGTGTAAAAACCATTTTCTTCCTTGTCAGTGTCAGATGACACCATACTGTAAGATAAAATACTTCAAGAAATCAAAAGACTACTCAACTAAAACTTAATCTACCTGTAAGAATCTAGTCCTTTCACTATAAAATTCAGAACTCAACAAAAAAATCCTTTTCAGCCCCCTCCCCCTCCTGAATACTTATTCTCTCTACCAGATGTTAAAACACACTGGCAGCCCTTGGAGCTGTTTGTGGCTGCTGGTTTGTATTTTTTTCTATCTTGAGGGTATAAAAGCATTTTTTTTTTGTTAATTTTTTAAGGAATTAGCAGATTTTACATAAAAATATAGGACCCCAGTTTCTGAAACCTCTATTGATAGCATTTCTCCAGCAGGAGGGTCTGAAGCTCAGCCCCTCTCTGCTGTGCTCATTTAGGTCACAGGCCCAGTCTTCTAAAAGGGTCAAGGTTGAGATCCCTGATCAGACCACTTATTTGGCAATCCCATAAGTGTAGAATTTTGTGATATTCTGTGTGTTGTGTTGAATTATTATTAATGAAGCATAAAGATGTGAAAAGCATGGCCAAGGTCACAAACCTATTAAATTGAGAGATAGACCAATTTTCCATAATTCTAAGTCGAGCATGTATGGGAATAGGTAACTCACCAACCAGGGGTGGATGAGATGGCTGCAGTGCACTGCCATTCCCAGCAACAGTGCTGGGAGCTGCTGCAACCCCCAGCTCTGACCACCTAAAACACTAGTCTCCACGTTTTTTGTTCACATGACCCCCTAAAAAAAACTTCAACTTTTATTTATTAATTTAGAGAGAGGAAGGGAACACACACACACACACACACACACACACACAGAGGGGGGGGGCACAAATTTGTTGTTCCACTTATTTATTTATTCATTGGTTGTTTCTTATACATGCCCTGACCCAGGATTGAACCAGCAACCTTAGTGTATCAGGATGATTCTGTAATCAACTGAGCTACCCAGTCAGGGCAAGAAACTCCAACTTTTAAAGTTGACATGTAAAATTCTTCATCATAATTTTAAAGTTTAGAATGCATTTTCAGACTCATTATAAATGTTGACTTTTTAAAAAATATATATTTTATTGATTTTTCACAGAGAGTTAGAAACATCGATGAGAGAGAGACATCAATCAGCCGTCTCCTGCATGCCCCCTACTGGGGATGTGCCCGCAACCAAGGTACATGCCCTTGACCAGAATAGAACCTGGGACCTTTCAGTCCGCAGGCCAACGCTCTATCCACTGAGCCAAACCGGTCTCTGCTAAATGTTGACTTTTTGAAGTAAAACTATTACATCACTTTTAAGTGTGTCAAGTGGTATGTAAATACCTTAATGATTTGATAAGCACTAGCATTCATCTTAAATATAGACATGTCTTTTAATATTAAAAAATTTTACATTTTTCCCTTCTTTTACCCCTTGAACTTGAATTCCCATTCCACTTTCATATGTTTTATAATTTTTTATTGGTCATTCTAACATATCTCAGCCAAAAATATGTAAATAAAATTTTAATAAACTTTACTTGTGACTAAAGCTCTAAGTGTATAATTTTTTTTTCTTCTGAATGTACCATTAAAAGTATTGGTGATGATAAGTCAATACAAGGAATTTAAATACAATTTTATAAATAATCACACATATATTTTTCATGGCATTGCCTCCTTTATAAAAAACATTTATTTTTATCGATTTCAGAGAGGAAGGAAGTGGAAGGGAGAGATAGAAACATCAATGATGAGAATTATTGATTAGCTGCCTCCTGCACACCCCCTATTGGAGATGGAGCCACAACCCAAACATGTGCCCTGACTGGGAATTGAACCATAACCTCCTGGTTCATAGGTCAATGCTCAACCACTGAGCCATACCGGGTGGACAGGCACAATTGCCTCTGTTAAAGATGAGCTAAATGATAGTGATTTTTTCATTAGCATGTACTGTATCTATAGATCAGTGGTTCTCAACCTGTGGGTCGTGACCTGTTTTCTGATGGTCTTAGGCTCTACAGCAGTGACCCACAGATTGAGAACCACTAGCAGGGTCGCCTAAGACCATCAGAAAACGCAGATATTTACATTACGATTCACCACAACACGAGGAACTGTATTAAATGGTTGCAGCATTAGAAAGGTTGAGAACCACTGCATAGATGAATATATATGACTTACTGATAAAATATGATAGGACTCAGCAACAATTTTATTCCAGATTTTTTTTAGTTTTTATGGATGTAATACCTGAGGAACCTGGTTCATAGAAATAAGAAATATAGTTTTGTTAGAGCAGTGTTGCTCAAGTCTTTGAACTCCTAAGTTATGTGCCCCAAATCACATTAATCTACTGTCAGTAATTTTTTTTTTTTTCAGGGCAAATGAAAATCATCTGACTTGCAAGAGAGGATACAACTTGCAAGTATTCCCCCCACCCGCTAGATCAGGTTTCCTTAAATCATGCAATAAAGCAGAGAGGTTTTATAATTATCCATTATCCATTTCATTAAAGTTTCAAATGTATAAATATAATATATAGGATTCTCTCAAAATTTAAAAATAATTAAATATCTCAACCTCTGAGAAGTTTTCCAACAAAGGCTTTACCAAGACTTATCTAATGATAATTATGCTTGTAATTCTTTTATGTACTTAGTTATCTTGTTTAACCCCAAACATTCGAAATGGTTGGGGACATCTAAATATTATTTCATTACACCTTTGCCGATACAGTATTTTTTGACCAAAAGACTTATTTTATGTGTACTTCAAAACCATTTTCATCAAAAACTTGGAGCTACAGTTTGGCTCATTTAACTTATGAAACATGTCCATGGAGTTAAAAGGCACATCCTAGAGCAGTGGTCGATAAACTGCGGCTCGCGAGTCACATGTGGCACTTTGGCCCCTTGAGTGTGGCTCTTCCACAAAATACCATGGCCTGGGCGAATCTATTTTGAAGAAGTGGTGTAAGAAGAATTTTAGGTTTAAAAAATTTGGCTCTCAAAAGAGATTTCAATCGTTGTACTGTTAATATATTTAGCTCTGTTGACTAATGAATTTGCCGACCACTATGAGTACTGAGGCTAGCAGAAAATAATTATTTATAATTGGGGAGTAATTTTTTAAATTCAGGACACCCAGCAGAGGACTAGAAGTGTTTTGTTCTCCCCCTAGATAGGTTTCCTTAATGAAGTGCAGTAAAGCAGTGAGGGATTGAGTGTTCTTCATGTTGCTGGTGACTTAATCATCACAGGCCGCTCCACCACCATGTTGCTGGTGTGTGGGACTGTGTGGGACTTCTGCGCCCAGGCCAATGCATCAAGAGGATAGGGAGTGAATCAACACTCTTCTGTGGAATGGAGAAGAAAAAGTGCCTGTGAAACAGGAAGGTCTATTCATGGGTTTCCTTAAAACATCTGGGCTTGCCTTGCCCTCTGCAAGACTTCCTGGATATGTATTGCAATTGGAAGACCATTAGTTTATAGACCTGGCCCATCTTCTGTAAGGTTAAATAAATCTTTACAAATTGTTTCTATGGTTATTTGGTTTATTCAGGGTGATTCCTCTTGATAAGGTTTTGTAATTTTAAAAAAATGTATTAACAAAATAAAAATAAAAATTTTTTATTGATTTCAGAGAGGAAGGGAGAGGGAGAGACAGATAGAAACATCAATGATCCACTGCTTTCTGCACTCCCTAGGCATGTGCCCTGACTTCCTGGTTCAAAGGTCGATGCTCAACAACTGAGCCACACTAGCTAGGGAGGTTTTATAATTTTTATTTCCTTTGCCCAGTATTCATTTCATTAAAATTGTCAAATGTAGAAATATAATACATAGGATTCTCTCAAAATTTAAAATAATTAAACGCCCACCAACCCAAGTGCTTTATTTTTTTCTCTTTCCACAACCAGAATGAAATGTTCAGATGGAGTTTTCTTTCCCAGAACTAGTCTTAGGTTTTGCTGAGAGTGGATAATATTTAGTCCCACCCAGGCTGTCTCAGGTTTCAATAATATTTACTTACTTAATGCCTTTATTATATAATTCAGTCATAACTTCATTGCTTTCAATTTAGCTAACATATATATGCCCTTTTAGCTGTGTCCATATTAATTAATGCCCATAAAAGAAAAACAGGCAAGCAAAAGATTAACACCCGGAGTATACAGATCAAACCATGTTAAAGACTTAACAATTTGGAGATTATGAACTTAACGATTAAAATCAGTATAGTAATCTGACAACTGAAAACTAAAAAAAAAAACAAAAAACGGTAAGTCCCTCGCCCCATTTCCACCGGCAAATCTTAGGTGAGAGTCGGTGGTGCAGGACTGGAGCAGCGCGGGGCAGAAGGCACCCCTTTCCCACCCTTCCTGCCTAGGGAGTTTTCTGGTCAGGACTTTTAAGAGTTGAAGGTCTAGCTTTGAGCAGTGGCGGTATCGTAGCCCGTGAGGTTTATCTGACACGCGATTATTGCTAATTAAAAAAGACATTGAAGGTCTACATTTTTACCAAGTTTCTGTGATAATTTCCTGTTTGAGGGGACAGTTGGCACGCGTCTGTCCTGGATATCTAATACTGATTGAACACAAAGTTCTTAAACCTCAAAACAAAGCGACAAGGTCAGTGGCATTGAAATGGAAAGACAGCTGAGTTTATTTTAAAGGTTTTGTTTACAAAACTCATAATTGTCCGCTCATTGTGGACGAAAAGTGGGCAACAATTTGAATGTGAGTCCAGAACCGAGTGGTAGGTGCTTCCCAGTAGGAACTCTGAAGGTGCCTTCACGCTGAAGAGCCGGCTGCAGACACCCTCCGGGCTCAGGGGGCACCCGCTCCCGACGTCTTTGCGGGCTATGGGCGTGGCCTCTTGGGGTTCATCCAATAGGCACGTCCGCGGGCGGACACGTTCTGCAGCTTGGGGCGGGGCATCCTGCAGCTTGCACCTTTCAGGTGGGCGGAAGATAGAATGCTGCGTGCGGAGAGGCCGCTCTGCTATCTGACCCCGGGCCAGGCGGTCCTGGAGCGGCTGTGACCTCCAGGGGTCAGGTGACTGCGGACCCGTTATCCAGACGTTTGCATCCCGCGCTCACTGCCTGCCTCCCACCTGGCTGGCCTTGCCATTATTTTCCCGCGTCCAACCCCCTCGCCCCGCAGCACACTCAGACCACTGACAAAGCTATCCTTGCTTCTGCCCCACAGCTTCCAAGTACCAGATGATGGAGGAGCGTGCCAACCTGATGCACATGATGAAACTCAGCATCAAGGTCTTGCTCCAGTCCGCTCTGAGCCTGGGTCGCAGCCTGGATGCGGACCATGCCCCCTTGCAACAGTTTTTCGTAGTGATGGAGCACTGCCTCAAACATGGACTGAAAGGTGAGCCTGGGACATCCGGGGTTCACAGCATGTATTCATCAGTGCAGAACATTGTTCTGGGTGCTAGGATAATAGCAGTGTTCAAAACACAAGCTTCTGCCTGTAAGATGGGACATTCTTGAGCAATGCTGTCCAATAAAAATAGTCATGTAAGCCAGATGTGCACTTTTTTAATTTTTATTTTAAAATATATTTTTTATTGATTTGAGAGAGGGAGGGAGAGAGAGAGAAACATCAATGATGAGAAAGAATCATTGGCTGCCTCCTGCACGCCCCTCACTGGAGATCAGGCCTACAACCCAGGCATGTGCCTTTGACTGGAATTGAACCCAGAACTCTTCAGTCTGCAGGCCAGTGCTCTATCTACTGAGCCAAAGAAGTAAAATTAGTTTTAATGATATATTTTATTGAACTGAATATATCCAAAATATTGTGATACATAATCAGTATTTAAAAGCCTTACTAATGAGTATCCATTGGTTATGCTTATATACATGCATATAAGTCCTTCAGTTGATCTCTTACAGCACTTCCCTCCAACCTCCCCTGCCTTCCCGCTGTAGTATTACAGTCTGTTCATTGCTTCTTTGCTTCTGTATCTGTTGTTTTTTTTTCCCCCTGATTCTTTTTTAAAAACATCTTCTGCAAGCTAGAAATAAACCTATAAAACAAAAATAAATAAATAAGTAAATAAATGCCTTACTAATGAGATATTTTGCATTCTTTTTTATACTAAGGCTTAAAAATCTGCTGTGTTTTACATTTATAGCATGCCTCAATTGCACTAGCATTTGAACAAGTATTCAGTAGCACATGTGGCTAGTGATAACTTTGAACAGCACAGTTCCAGACCAGGAGGCAGATGACAAATTCAGGAACAAACCCACGTAATTATAAAATGCTACAAATTCAAAGAAGCAAAATGGATTAAATGATAGAGAACCGAGAGAAAACCTTTCAGCTGGGGTAAAAAGGGACAGTTTTTCTGAGGAGGTGAAATGTCAACTGAGACAGGAGAGGGAGGAATCAATCATGTAAAGATTAGGGGAAAGCAAAATCAGAAACAAAAAACAGGTTAAGGGTCATGAGTGGACCATCCTTGGAGAGATCAGGTAACTAAGGGTGCTGAGAAGAAGAAAGTAGGACGGGCTAGAACATGTAGGCCTTTACAGGTAAAGAATTGGGTTTTATTCTAAGAGTGCTGAGAAGATTTTAAGCAAGGGGAAACATGACCTGATTTCCATTCATAAAAGACCCCAGCAATGTGGAATGCCGATTGAAGGGTGACAATATTAGGAGCAGGGAACTCATTAGGAGGTTGTTGTGGCAGTTCAGGTGAGGATGGTGGTGATGTCCATTTGAAATGAAGTGCTGATTTTGGCATCAGGTAGGAAGGAGAAAGGGCAAGGACTTCACAAAGGATCATGTTTTATCTCCTGGGCAGTAAACAACTTGGAGAAAGAACATAGTAGGTACATCAGAGAATCCCTGTTTCCAGAAGAAGGGAGAGCTCATTTGCTACTTGACTCTCCCTGTCCTCAAGACTAAATCTAAAGTATTAAGCAGAAGGATTACATCTGAAGCATTTATTTGGCTTTTGGAAGAGAGACCATGGACCCCTGAAGACATTTTGCACCTATTCTTATGACTAACACTTTTGTTCTCCCTTTCAGTTAAGAAGAGTTTTATTGGCCAAAATAAATCTTTCTTTGGTCCTTTGGAGCTGGTGGAGAAACTTTGTCCAGAAGCATCAGATATAGCCACTAGTGTCAGAAATCTACCAGAATTAAAGTGAGTAAAAAGTCATTACACTGACTTGATATTTAGATAAAGTTACCCATTTCTCAATTCCTTGCTGATAAAACATTTTCTAATTTCAAACAAAGTGCATGAGCCACATTCAGGAACAGTGTCTGGCTGGCATTGGGGCAGTGGTTGAGTGTTTATCATAAACCAGGAGGTCATGGTTGGATTTCCAATCGGGCACATACCCAGATTGCAGGCTCTTTTCCCCAGGGGGGAGAGGGCATGCAGAAGGTAGCCAATCGATGATTCTTATTCATCATTGATGTTTCTCCTTCTCCCTCTTCCTTCTCTCTGAAATCAATTTTAAAAAAAGAAAAGGAAGAAAAATTTAAGTATTAAACTGTACATACTGTTCTGTAGGCTTTTTTTCCATTTCATATTAGATCTTAGACCTCTTTCCATATCAGATACTCATCCTCATCACTTTTGAAATGGGCATAGCTTTATATTATCTACCTCATATGTTTAATGCCTCTTTGGGCCTTGTAGCTGTCTTCCAATGCTCATCCTCCAAATAGTGCAGTGGTGACCACCCCACACATCCCTTGTACATTCTAGTCACTTCCTAAGGCTGTAATCCTAGGTGTAGGATTTGAATAACCAGCCATCACCAACCTGCCTGTTGGAAGAGTTGTGACAGTTTACACTCCCACTGAGCAGTCTGTGTTAGTGTCCATTTTCCACAATATCCCGACATTAAATACGGTTTTCCCTATATTGTTTTCTTCCCTTTTACTCTGGTTCTTTCCCCCCACCCCCCTCATCATTTATTTGTGGAGTGATGGTGGTGGAGTTATGCGGGATGTTCAGAGCCTTTTGTATTGATGAAGTTAGATGAGCCCTAAGGTCACTAGGATGCACGGCCAGGCTGTGGCCCTAAGAGTGTCCTTGAATGTGGACACTGATGACAGCAGTGCCTCTGTACTCCTGAGTGTCACAAATGCACTTACTCTGCTTAAAAAAAAACCTTGTTTTCCTTAAGTAGTATGAGGTCTATAGTAGGGAGGCTTTTTTTCCTTTTTCAAAACAGGCCTTTTGAGATTGGTTGCATAACAATGTGAATGCACTTAACATTACCAACCAATACACTTAAAAAGGTAAATTTTATTTCATATGTTTTCTATCACAATTATTTTTTAAAATATATTTTTATTGATTTCAGAGAAGAAGAGAGAGGGAGAGAGAGATAGGAACATCAATGATGAGAGAGAATCATCCATCGGCAACCTCACCCTAGCTGGTTTGAGACAACCAGCTTAGCCTAGAGGTCCCCTATGCCTAACTTAGGCAACCACTAACCTAGTCTAGGCAATCCCTTGCCTATCCTGAGGACTGAAGGGTCTAGCGTTCAATTCTGGTCAAGGGCATGGGCTTGATCCTCAATAAGGGACATGCAGGAGGCAGCCGGCCAATGATTCCCTCTCATCATTATTGTTTCTATCTCTCTCTGCCTCTCCCTTCCTCTCTGAAATTAATAAAAATATATTTTTTAAAAAATTGGCTGCCTCCTACATGCCTCACATAGGGATTGAGCCTACAACCCAGGCATGTGCACTGACGAGGAATTGAACCATGACCTCCTAGCTCATAGGTCAATGCTCAACTATTGAGCCATGCTGACCAGGCCACAATTATTTTTTAATTGCATCTTTGAGCTAATGCCTCGGACACCTTGTGAGACTTCAACACTTAACAAGCACTGGTAATGTTGTGTATTAATTTTTGAAAGAATATTTATTCATTTCACAAAGCTAATCTAATATTTCCTATTTCCTATGAAATTTTATCAGTATGCACAAAGTTTTATCTGATTATATTTATTCCAGGAATCAGATTTTATGGCTTCAGATTTTTTTCCCCTCTTTTGTCAAAATAAAAAAATACACACACATGCCCATGATACAAAATTCAAATAGTACCCAGAGGTATATAGTGAGCTAACTTCCTTCCCTGGCATGTGCTCCCTCGACTCCCAAAGCAGCTATTCTTACCAAGTTCTCTGTATTCACAAGTGGGAATGTGTGTACCTCTTGGCTAACTTGTCTTTTGTTTTGTTTTATTGTTTTTATCCTATGTAATAAAGAGGTGATATGCAAATTGACCATCACTCTGACACACAAGATGGCCACCCCCATGTGGACACAAGATACCCAGCAAAGGAGGGCAGTTAGGGGGGACCAGGCCAGCAAGGGAGGGCTGTTGAGAGGGACCAGGCCTGCAGGGGAGGGCAGTTGGGGGCAATTGGGCTGGCAGGGGAGCAGTTAGGCGTCCATCAGGCTTACAGGGAAGTGGTTAGGGGGTGATCAGGCTGGCAGGGGGAAGCAGTTAGGGGCAATCAGGCAGGCAAGCAGTTTGGAGCCAGCAGTCCTGGATTATGAGAAGGGTGTCCAACTGCCCATTTAGGCCTGAGTGGGATCAGGCCTAAATGGGCAATTGGACATCCTTCAAGGGGTCCCAGATTGAAGAAGTGCAGGCTGGGCTAAGGGACAATACTCCCCTCACCCCCGGGCACAAATTTTATGCACCAGGCCTCTAGTCCTATATAATAAAAGGCTTGTATGCAAACAACTGAATAGTCGAATGTCCGATTGCTATGATGCACACTGACCACCAGGGGGCAGATGCTCAATGCAGGAGCTGCTCCCTGGTAATCAGTGCATTCCCACAGGGGAAGCACTGCTCAGTCGGGCTCACAGCTGGCAAGTGCAGCAGTGGTGGCAGGAGCCTCTCCCACTTCCAGGGCAGTGTGGGTAGTGGGCCTAAGCCATCAGTTGGACATCCCCCGAGAGTTCCCAGGCTGCGAGAGGGCACAGGCTTGGCTGAGGGTCCCATTTCTCCCTAGCAAGTGCATGAATTTCATACACCAGGCCTCTAATTATGCATAACAGTTTGTTTTTCTGTTTGAATTCTAGGACAGCTGTGGGAAGAGGCAGAGCTTGGCTTTATCTTGCACTCATGCAAAAGAAACTGGCAGATTACCTGAAAGTGCTGATAGACAATAAACATCTCTTAAGGTAGTTCATCACCTATCTTTGCTTGTCCTAATTCGAATTAAAATAAGAATCTATAATGTATAGAGCTTTTATTCAAATTATTATTAGTCATAAATATTCTCTGGCTTAGTTTTAAAAGTTCTATTCATTTTTTTGAGCATGGATATTTGAAAGTTGATATGAATGGCTGAATATTTATATTACTTTTCATTTTTTAAAAGTCATTTTAAAGATAATTCTTCAAAATACCTAAGATTAGGTAGTTGACAGTATACTCCATTAAATTTCAGCAAAATTATATTTATTTGATTGGATCATGACAGAGAAAAATTACTTTAGGACTAACTGCTTTTTGTAATATGTTAGTGATTTTAGGATCCCATATCCAATTTATAAAATTTTATCTTAGCATCAGTAAAGACTGACTGGCTATCTCTGAAATTTGATTGGTTCATATTTTTTTATATATATTTTCATTGATTTCAGAGAGGAAGGGAAAGGGAGAGAGAGATAGAAACATTAATGATGAGAGAGAATCATTGATTGGCTATCTTCTGCCCACTCCCTACTGGAGATTAAGCCCACAGCCCAGATATGTGCCCTTGACTAGAATCAAACCTGGGACCTTTCAGTCTGTAGGACAATACTCTGTCTACTGAGCCAAACCAAGTAGGGCTGACTGTTTCACATTTGATATTTATAACTATAAGCAGAAATAATTATTATGAAAGGAATTAATAAGGGAAAAATCTCTAGATTTAATTCTCTTATCTAATTGAGATAAAAATAAATTTTACAGTATGGCCTGCTACTCCAAATTTTTCATTGTTTGCAAGTCATGGTTTATTGTTGAATATTCTTTACATGATAGATACAGATTTCAAGTATGTCATGTCCTTTGTACTCTGAGCACAATTATGCTGAATAACTTTGAATTACAGATTTTGTCTAAAAAACTGATTCTTAAAATAATAAGTTCTCACGCAGGTGTGCGCACGCCACACATACACACGTACACACACACACACGATAATAAATTAGCAGATCAATGATGACCAGAAGCAGTCAGAGACAGGGGCTGACGTCCCACTGCAAACAGCTGTGGTGCTGTCAGGAAATAGGAGTAGCCAGTGTTGCTCGATGGGACATGTGGAAGAGCAAAGAACTTCATTCTTGGGTGTGGGAGTTGTTCTCAGCAATATGGAAGAGGGAGCTTGTAGGGACAGGAGGGGCAGAGTGATAGTCAGGAATGTAGGAGCCAAGAGGAGATGAGAAGGGCTGGGGCCCAGGGTCCAAATGGCAGAGTTCACCACAGACCAGAGGTAGGAGGAGGCCCCTCTAAGCCATAGGAAGGAGAGAGGCCAGAGGAGAAACAGCGACTTGCAGCAAGAGAAGGAAATGAAAGGGAAGGAAATTCATACAAGGGAGCTGCTGACAGTAAGGCCATGAGCTGAGAGGTGGGAAGGCAGGTTGCAGTGAGGAGAAGGGGTGAGGAGGACATTCCTGAATGGCTCCCCTGGCCACCAATCTCTTGCAGTGAGTTTTATGAGCCAGAGGCATTAATGATGGAGGAAGAGGGGATGGTGCTCGTCGGTCTGCTGGTGGGACTCAATGTTCTTGATGCCAATCTCTGCTTAAAAGGAGAAGACTTGGATTCTCAGGTAAATCGGGGATTTGGATCCTGATGGAATAACTTCTCTAGGCCAGGGATTATATGCAGACAGTGCTGAACCTCAGGCAGGCTGTGTTGGGGTAGACAGGGAAGCACTGGAGAAGGGAGAAGAAAGCTGGGCAGGGGCTCACAGAAAGCCCACACGCTTTTGAGCAGGAAGAGCTGCTGGAACCCAGATGCTTCACCCAGGGAGGTGAAGGTGAAGGTTGAGTTCAGATACTGGGCCACCGCTGTCAGGGTAAAGGCTTTAACATTGTCCTTTGAGCTTTGAGAAGCTCTTGGAGGCTTTTATGCAAAGAGAAGGTATTTTAGCTCTTGGAGGTATTTTTGAAAAAAAACTAAATATCTCATATAATCCCATTACTCAGAGATAACTAATTCAGTGTTACATTTTGTGTAACAGCCCCCATATTAACAGAATGTATGTATGTGTATGTATATTTTAGAGAGAGATGTTTGGAGTTGTTTTGTTTTTTATCAAAACATGGTTATTTAAATAACCATATGGTTATTTTATGCAGTGAAATGATCAGGCCAGAGCTTGAGAACAATCAATCTCACATCCAGGCTATGAATTAGAAGTGGCCAAGAATAGACACAGCAAAACATTGAGCTGACAAGCCTACAAGTCCCAGAAGGTTGGAGAAGAAATGGGGAGAGAGAGTCAGGAGAAGTCGGTTAATAAAACAAGACACAAATGAAAGTAGTAAGTAAGGTACAGAGAGGTGGGGCAACCCATTTAGGATTGGAGCAGGTGACCAGGGTTGAAGCCTAAACTCCTGGTGCCTGAGCGGGACAGACACCCTGACCCATCCTTCCCTTGACCCCTCTTCAGGGCAAAAAGGGCCTTCTGCTCCCCACATGTTTAGACCTGAAGACTAAAGCTTTCCTAATCTCCCCACACCCAGGTCAGTTTTGTTGTTTTGCGTATTGCAAAATAATTTTTAATTACAGAGTTATGTTTTTGCCCTAGCTGGTTTGGCTCAGTGGATAGAGCATTGGCCCACAGACTGAAGGGTCCCAGGTTTGATTCCAGTGAAGACCTGGCCGTGGTTGGGGTGGGTACAGGAGACAACCTATCAGCAGGTATCTCTAACATTAGTGTTTCTCTCTGTGTGTCTCTTCCCCCTCCCTTCCAGTCTCTCTAAAAATTAATAGAAAAATACCTTCAGGTGAGGATTAACAAATATAAATAAGTAAATACGTACATACATACAGAGGTGTATTTTTGAAAAGAAACTAAATATCACACATAATCCCATTACTCAGAGATAACTAATTCAGTGTTATATTTTGGTATGTGTAACAGCCTCCATATTAGCAGAATGTATGTATGTGTATGTGTATTTTAGAGAGAGATGTTTGGAGTTGTTTTGTTTTTTATCAAAATATACTTATTTAAAGCACACTATGGTAATTTTTCTTAAAGAACATATCCCACATAGCCTCAGTGTCACTGAGATGATAAGCCATTTTAAGTGGCTGCATAGTATTCCATTTTATGAATGTACCATATTTATTTAACCAATGCTTGTTAACTTAAGTTGTTTCCATTTTTTAACAACATTATTACAAATAGCCTCATACTTCTTTGTACTCTTGTCCAGTTATTTCCCTAGGATAAATTTGGGGATTGTTTGTCAAAGTATGCACATGTCACGATGAACACTAGCAAAACATTTTTTTAAATAAGATTTTCATGTTTCTGGAAGAGTGCTATATATTTGGCAATCTACCCATCTATTTCCTTTTTTATATATTTTTATTGATTTTTGATAGGAAGGGAGAGGGAGGGAGAGAGAAACATCAATGTTGAGAATCAATCGTATATTGACTGCCTCCTACACACCCTCTACTGGGGATGGGGCCCGCAACCCAGTTATGTGTCCTTGACCAGAAACTGAATGCATCCCAAGTCCACAGGCCGAAGCTCTATGTACTGAGCCAAATCATCTAGGGCATGATGGGCTTTCTTGGTCTTTTTTAATCTGATACACAAAGCAACTATCCTCAAGTTTACAGTTTTGAGAACTAGGGAGGCCAAGTATTTTTTCTTATTTTTTTTTTTTTTATTGATTGATTTGGGGGGCAGGGAGAGAGAGAAATATTGATTTGTTGTTCCACTTATTTATGCATTCATTGGTTGATTCTTGTATGTGCCCTGACTGAGCATCGAATCTACACCCTTAGTATATTGAGAATGATGTTCTAACTGGTCAGATCAAGGGTGGTTTTTTTTCATATTTTATTTGCCATTGATGGTTTGGCTTTTGACTACCTGTTTATATCCTTTTCCCATTTCTCTGAGTTTTTCATCCTCCTCCCCACCTTCCCATTTCTCAGAGAGGATTTTCTCTGTAGAAAGTTTTTGGGGCAATCAATTTTAATGGGTTTTTCTTTATACTTTTTAAGATATTGCACTTAGAAAGTCCTTCCCCACCTAAAAATTATTTTTAAAATCAACTGTATATTTTTTTACGTTTAAGTAATCTCCCTATCATTTATTTTAACATAGTGTACAGTATGAGTCTAGATTTCTTTACTAGTGGTAAACCAATTTTCTGAATATCATTTATGATATAATATTTTTCTACTAATTTGAAATTCCATGAGGACCAGGGTCTTCACACTTTCAGGGTTTCTTTTTTCCTGCAAATTTTGGCCCAAAGTTTTCTGTTTTTCGTCTGCCTCTTACGGTGAGACAATAGCCCTCAAGTCAATACATGAGTCAGCTGTCTCCTTTGCCTTGTGCAGTCCTGCATTCACAGGTCCTAGGGGCTTCCCTCTCCACAGACCAGACTTCACACGCTGGCTGGCCCCACCCTCTTCTCGATCCTAGAACCCTGAGCTTCCATATCTGGGTGGGGACAAGGTATAAACATTTATTTTATTTTATTATTTTTTAGGGTATAAATATTTTTTTAGGGTATAAACATAAATTTTTACATGTTACAAGGCAGGAGGGGCAGTAAATGCAGTTTTTTATGGGGACATGGGTGTATATTTTGATATCAGCTAATACAGGCTCAGTATTGTTAATGATGGCTTGTAATGTGGAAAGAACTAAATTGAAGTGATTTTATAACAACTTTGCCTTTTCCCAGGCTTTCTGTTCCTGATGTTGAAGGCAGTTTGGCCAGTCCGTACTAGATTTTGAATAAACTATATCCTGAAGAAAAGAAAGAAATTCCATCTTTATCATGTGTGAAATATTTAAAATACATTGACGTTTATTTCTGGATTCTGTTTAATCCCTGGGTCTCTTTATTCCTATGCCACTAGCATAGTCTTTTAATTTCTAGAGACATATGTAGTGTTGTTTTTCTTTTGCGTTTGTTGTTGTTTGGTTTGTTTGTTTTTTGTTTAGTTTTTTTTGAGGGGGTTTTATTTTAATCCTTACCTGAGGATATTTTTCCCATTGCTTTTCAGAGAGAGTAGAAAGAAGGGATAGAGGAGGAGGGAGAGAGAGAGAAACATCAATGTGAGAGAGATACATTGACCAGTTGCCTCCTGCATGTGCCCCACCCTGGGGCAAAAAACAAATCAAATCCGAGGTTCATGCCCTTGACTGGGAATTGAACCTGCAACCCTCCAGTGCACAGGCCAGTGCTCTAACCATTGAGTACACCAGCCAGAACCCACATGGTTTGTTTTATACTGTGGTAGTTCACCACTTGCCTACTTTTTATACTTTTTGCAATATAGTTTTGGTTGTCCATTCTGCCAGCTCAACTTGAACATCCTTTTGTCAAATTCCAAAATAAAGATTGGGTATTGTATTAAATAATAGATATGCTTGAGCCCCTGCTCTGTTCTTTAATGCAGTGCCTCTCATTGTCACCATAAAGTGGAAGGATTGTATTAACCTCATAAAATAAGCTGGATAGTATCCTTTTTACTGTTTCTGTAATAGTTTATTAGAGCAGGAGTTATTTTTGTTTGAAGGCTTGCTGGTAGGATCACTTCTAATACCTTTGTTGGCCCTAGTTCTTTTATCACATTAAGTTTTTTCATGGCCTTTGGTTAGTTTATAGGTTTCCTAAGTCTTAGGACTATGTTTGTAGTCATTTAAATTTTTCCATAAGCCATTTGTTTCATTCATTTCATTATTATATGATCATATTCTCTTACAGCATTGTAACATCTCACCTTTCTCACATGTAATATCATGCACTTGCTGAATACATATCATACTTGGTAGAGGTTAGTTTTCTTTGTTGAACTTGAAGAAGTAGCTGTTGTTTGTATTTTTTCTGCTTTGGGAGGAGGATTTTATTTGCTTTCTTATCCATTAATTTCTACTTTGGATGTTCTTTCTCATTTTTTTCTGTTGTTTTTTTTTTCATTTGAATATATATTTTTCCATTATTTCTTTATTTCAATAGTATATGCTTCTTTAAAAAAAACATTAATTGCCGAGACTGGTTTGGCTCAGTGGATAGAGCATCAGCTTGTGGACTGAGAGGTCCCAAGTTCGATTCCAGTTGGGGGCATGTACCTTGCTTGCGGGCACATCTCCACTGTGGGGCGTGCAGGAGGCGGCTGATCGATGTCTCTCTCTCATCGATGTTTCTGACTTTCTATCTCTCTCCCTTCCTCTCCGTAAAAAATCAATAAAATATATTTTTTAAAAAAAAACATTAATTAATACAAAAGCATGAAAAGTGAAATTCAAACTGCCCTTCTCTCCTCCCCTCTCCTACACTTATCCCACAGTTAATGGTAAAAGTTGTTCTAGGAGGGAGGGATGTCTTTCTTGAACTTTCTACCTTTTTAATGCACTTATGTATATATACTAGAGGCCTGATGCACAAAATTCGTGTATAAGGGATTGGTCCCTCAGCCCAGCCAGCATCCTCTCCAATCTGAGACTCTTCAAGGGATGTCCGACTGCCCCTTTAGGCCTGGTGGGATCGGGCCTAAATGAGTAGTTGGACATCCCTCTCACAATCCAGGACTGCTGGCTCCCAACTGCTAGCCTGCCTGCCTGCCTGCCTGATTGCCCCTAACCGCTTCTGCCTGCCAGCCTGATCACCCCCTAACCAATCCCCTGCCAGCCTGACCGATGCCTAACTGCGCCTCTGCCAGTGTGATTGCCCCTAACTGCCCTCCCCTAAAGGCCTGGTTGCCCCCAACTGCCCTCTCCTCCTGGCCTGGTCACCCCTAACTGCCCTCCCCTGCAAGCCTGATTGCCTCCAACTTCCCTCCCTTGCAGGCTTGGTCCCTCCCAACTGTCCTCCCCTGCAGGCCTGATCACCCACAACTGCCCTCCCCTGCCAGCTATCTTTGACCACACGGGGATGGCCATTTTGTATGTTGGAGTGATGGTCAATTTGCATATTACTTCTTTATTATATAGGATAGGTTTTGGTTCAAATTCAGTCTTTTATGGTTTTCTCTTTTTGTGTAACAAGTTAACAGGCACATGAACAGTAATACCCACTGTATCTCAACAGTTAGGGGTTTGGACTCAGCAAGGCCCTTCCTCCTGTGAGCACCGTTGTTTGGTGCTGGGCAGGCAGCACAGAAGGCTTGCTCTCGCTGGATGGGAGAGGCCAAGGGGCTCCGTGAACTGGTCTGGAGCAGCAGGGGCTTCTTGATCTCTCTGTCCCCAGGTGGTCTTCCCATTTGGTGTCCAACATGATGGTTTCAGCTTGGTCAGACTTCTTTCATGGCAGCTGAGAATTCAAAGGTCTGTGCCCTGAGAAAGTGCTAGGAAAAAGCTGGTATTGCCTTTGTTAGCTAGCTATAGAAGATATAGCCATCGTTTCTTGCTGCTTGCTAAAGCACGTAATTTAAAAAACAAAAAAAGTCCATGTTTTTAATTGATTCTTAGAGAGAGAGAGAAAAACATTGCTCTTCTGCCTTGTGTACACGCCCTGACCAGGGGTCAAACCTGCAATCTGGGTATGTGTCCTAACCGGGAATCAAACCTGCCACATTTTGGTATAGAGCACAATGCTCTAACCACCTGAGCCATCTGGCCAGAGCATATTTCTACTGTTTTCTAACTCATCAAGACCAGCATGAAGGCTGCCCAGGATTAAGGGTCAGGGATATGGATTATTGGGAGGTGCTACAGAGAAGTTGCAGAAACCATCCTGCATAGTTTTGGCTTTCACACTACTGGAATTATGATAAGGAGTTTAATGTTGTTCATGTTATTCTTTGACTTAAAATTTTATCCTGGAACTTCCTTTGTGCTGCATTTCCATCTGCTGCATTTTTTGGTATGGCTCCCTAGGCTTCTGGGATATGGCTATAAAGTGATTTTAAACATTTCTCTATCAGTGGACCTAATATTCTTATATTTCAAATTGTAATAGTTTCACTTATACTGCAGTGGATGATGGCAGACTAGGGCCCTCACTCTCTCTCTCTCAGGTGCTTTATTTCTGGACAAAGCCCTTGACCTTGAGACCTGTGAGGGGCCTTCATCCTCTCTAGGTGAATTTTCCTGGCATACCGATGGGCCATTTTCCCACAGTCTAGGAGCAAGGGATCAGAGTCTTAGTGAAGATCACCATTTTCACCTAAAGCCATGGTCTCAATATGTCTTTTTCTATTACTTGGCACCCAAAGAACTTGGTTGATCTTTTGTCAACAACTTGATTATTGAATAAATACACAAAACTAATCATAACTAGGTGGTAACATTTCAGAATATTCCTTTAAATTTTGATTTTTAGTAAGTTTTTCTTCTACAAGCATGTGGTGGAGTAATTTTTTCTTGACTTGTTTGATTGACTGCTATTTTATAGAGCTGCTTAACCTAAATATTTGTAGGAAAGAGACAGGGAATGTAAATGCCAGAATTTTAAAGATTACAATAGGTTTGTGTGGAAAGTGAGAACGTGATTTTTTGGTTAAACGTGTGTGTTTTATGTTGAACAGGTTGGAGTGATTGACTTTTCCCTCTACCTTAAGGATATGCAGGATCTTGATGGTGGCAAAGAGTAAGTACTGGATTGTATGCTGCTGTTCACATTATTAATGAAATCCCAGCAAAGAATGCTACATTTGTTTTAGCCTTGTTTGAAATTCTATTTTTTATTTATCTGCTTTGAATTATAGAGGTGATACATTAATTTTCCCATTGTTTGAGGAATTGTGCTCTGCAGAA
>PVJN01027759.1:0-27779 GCA_004026805.1 Lasiurus borealis
TCTCAGTTCACAGAGCAATCAGGAGAAATTGAATTTAATAGATTAAATCAAATTATTAAGGCACAAAGGAAACTTACTTTTTAAGGCAGTCTGTGATGGTTCTCTTTTTTTAAAAAAAAGATCCTATAGCAATCTCTCAAATTTATGTTTCATAGACTTGTTTGGGTTTTGTACATTGATTTTTCTCAAAATAGGAAGTGCTTGACCCTTGTTTTCTACTTATATGTCCATTTTAACTAGTCATTTCCAGTTTTGATATAGCTATGACTTTGTAGGGGATTTTAAGAATAAATAGGAATTGGAAGTACAAAGTGGGTGTTACTGCCTGAGACACAGAAAGACTATAATATAACTACTAAAATTATCTCTGCCTCCTATACGCCAGCCTCTGTGGCAGGGCTCCTAAGAACTCAGTGAGGACACATATTTGGTCCAAGGCCTTCAGTCCGAAGCCCTGGTTACTTATAATCCACTTCCCTTCACTTTTGCTTTATCCAAACAGAATTTCAAGTCATTTATTCAAATGACTTTGAAGAAAAATAAGGGAACCTCGCCACCTGGTGGAAGCTCAAGGTATAGTTAAGGATTGCCTTCCATGATGCTACTCAAGCCTGCCAACGCACCCTCTCCAACTGCTGAGCTAGCCTCTCCTCAAGGGTTATTGTCTTAAAAAAACTCCTTACTCTGCCCAGATCCATCCTAATAAAACTGAACTAGCAGTTTTTCCCTTTATTCTTCAAGCGAGGTGGTTTCATGGGTCAGAGTCCAATAACAATAGGCCAGAACGCCTCAGATCTTATTTAATTTTCAAGAAGACCCAATATTCAGTACTCATGCCCTTTAGGAAAGAATTACAGTTGGCCATAAAACCATCATTCTAAGATATCCACTTCATTAGTTGCCTCCTGTATCTTGAGCTTCATCTCTAAAGCAGAGAATGGAACATGTAGGCATCTCTATTTTTAAACAAATTATGCAATTGAAACGTTGCATGTGCATTGTATTTTTTAATTTCTAACCATAATGGTGACCTGATATGTTGTTTCCTCAGGGTCTTCATTGATAGGTCGCAGTTTTTGAAATTTAATTTTCTCAACTCTAGCGGCTCTATTCATGATTTTCAATTGCCTGCGAGTGAGTATGTGCCCAGTTGCAGTAACAGAATCACTTGGGGAAATTACAACACAAACACAAGGATTCCTGGGCCCCTCTCCAATGATTCTGACTCAGTAGGTCTGTGGCAAAACCCAGGCATCAGCATTTCTTTTATAAAAAAGTCTTTATTGTTAAAAGTTTTACATATTTTCCCCCTTGACCTCTACCAACCCATTCCTGCCTGCCCCCCGCACATCGCCCGACTCCCACCCTTTATTGTCTGTGTCCATTGGTTAGGCACGGACAATGAAAGAGCATCTGGTGATATTCCAGTTGCAATGAGGTAGATTCTCAATGGGTAGGAGTGAGTGATGTTCCCCAAACTGACACTCTGTGCCAGTGCTGAGTCTGAGGCCACTCAGCAAATGTCCCAGAGTCTAGCTGCCACCTGTTAGGTGCTCACCAACCTTTGTGGTCAGGTAGGATTTTAGGGAGTCATCATGGTGAGTTCAGCAGAGTTCTTTGGGCCCAAACAGACCAAAATTTGGCTGTGTGAAGGGCTCTGCACTTCCTAGGCATGAGAGAAAATGGCCCTTGTCCTAGAGCCACACAACTTAGTCTGTCCCAGATGCTACCTGGAACCAGATCGCAGCAGAGTTGGGTCAACATGCAGAGCTTCATCAAATCTCAGGGAAGCAATGATGGGAAATTGCTGATGAACCTATTCAGGTTAGTATAGTATAAAAAAATTACTATGGCCACCTGCCATTGTAGGCAAATTAGCCATATACTACATCATATGGGATATGGAAGCCGAAGGCCTGTTTGAACACCTTTGCTGCCTGCAGTTACCAAGATAAAACGTTTCCAATTCACACAGGAACACAAGGATTTGACAGTTGGACATTGGAAAAAAGTCATGTGGTCCGATGAATCACATTTCCAGTTGCATCATGCAAATGGCAAAGTGAGAATTTCACAGAAACATCATGAAAGCATGCACCCCACATGCATGAGTACAACCCTTCAAGCTGGTGGGGGCAGTGTTATGGTTTGGGGCATGTTTTTCTGACATTATTTGGGCCCTTTAATTTGTGTGGAACAACATCTGAATAGCATAACATACCTAAATATTGTTGCTGATCAAGTTCATCCTATCGTGTTGATGGCGTATCCCAATGAAGATGGCTTCTTCCAACAAGATAATGCTCCATGCCACAGTGCTTGTATAGTGTAGGAGTGGTTTCAAGAACATAAGGGAGACTTTACCTTGCTTAGGTGACCCCCACAATCACCAGATCTCAAACCAAATGGACATTTGTGGGATGAAGTTAAAAGAGCTATCAGGCAGCTGGTTCCACAAGCATCAAATCTCAGATAACTGGACAGTGCTATTCATTAGGTATGGTGTCAGATTCCTCGCATCACCTTTCAACATCTTGTGGAATCAATGCCAAGAAGAATCGCCGCAGTATTGAAGGCAAAAGGTGGCCCAACGAAGTATTGATGGGTTGGTCATAATAATCTGGCAACTCAGTGTATATACAGTATATGTACACATTATATATATATATATATATATATATATATATATATATATATATATATGTATATGTATATATATACACATACATACACACACACACACACACACGTATATGTACATTATATATATATGTATATGTGTGTATGTGTGTGTGCAGATCACCTAGCCAATTAAAAAGGCCCCAAAATAACTAGCTGCTTGGTCCATGTCAACTAATTGCACATTTGTTACAGAAACAAAAATTCTTTCATTTTCTTGAAGCTCATATATTCCACCTTGATAGATGGAATAGAGTCCATATTGTGAATCTTTAGACCAACAACTATTCCTAGCACTTTTCATCAGCAGCACAGGGTCAGCATAGGTTGTGATTTTGTAAATATATTGCACCATTTGTTTGTTTTTCTTTCTGTTCCCTGCTATTGAATCATCTTGAGGTTCCAGAAATCGAAAGTATGTTTGGGAATAGATATAATAAAAACCCGTTTGTTGGATAATTAACTCCCCTTTCCTCAGGTGAAAATTACTCAAGAATGAATGTCCTCTTCTTGATGACTCCCAGGAGGTTATTTTATGGCCCAAAATGTCTCCATCCATGGAGCCTGGAGGAAGGTTAGAGAGAAAGGAAGTTTACAAAAGGGAATTTGTAGCAAAGCAAGGTGTTACCAACAGCTGTTGCTAGCCTATTTTGGGTTGGTACTGCAAAGGATTTTAATCAAATATAAAACTTCTTGCTCCTCTAATCTTACAAGAATTCTAAATTCTAGTCATAGCAAAATCTGAAGGCTTCTGAATTATTGTGGCCTGTTAGGAGTGCCTTATTTTTCTGTACCTTGTCTGCCACTCATGCCACATCTGCCACACTTATCTCTGAGTAATAGCACAGGGGATGATTCACTCAGACAGCAATCCTTACTCCTGGGCAGAACTTCTATCCTGAGTCCCTACCTCCCTCTTGTGCTGGTGAACTCAAATGAACAGCATATAGGAAAACCAAAAGAAATATATCTACTTCCTTAAGCCAGAAGCTCAGAACTTCTTGCTATTCCTTTGGATCACTTTGGATTCCCTCCTTGGTCCTTCTCAGTAGTGAAAGGCACCATCCAAACGGAAGGCATCTCTAGTCTACAATTAGACAGAGTACAGGTTTGGCAAAGAGATCCCAGATTTAAAGAGCTCCAAATCTTTGGACTTTTAAGTCCTACAGATGGAATGAAAAACGGTCCTGTAAAATATGATATTCCTTTAAACTTTGGGTTCATCTCCATAAATGATATAAAATTTAGTTTTTCAAGCATTTAAAATAACTATCACATTGGCTGATGAATAGTAAACACCAGTATTGAAATAATGATCTCACTTGTATGCAAAACATGTTAATTATTTATAAAACACAAGTCCAGGAAGATGATAGGAGAGCAACCACCTAGGGGGAAAAAAAGAACAATAAACAAACCTCTCAAAACACTCCAATAATGCTTTCATGCATTAACTGTCTGAAATATCTTTAACTTGGGACAAAACCTTTCACAATAATAAAAGGGACTTCTTAATGAGTATTTACAATAGACCAGGAATTTTGCATGTGTTACTCTCTTATGAGGTAAAGATTATCTACGTTGTATAAAGATTACCTCTATTTTGTAAAAGCAACTGAAGCTTAGTTTAGTTAAGTAATTTGCTCAAAACATATGTCTAAGTAAGGAGTGCTGGGATTCCAAAGTGGGTATTTAGACTATAAGACCCTTGCATTTAACTACAGCACTCTGTGGACATCTGCTCTGACAGTTAAAAATTAGGTTTAACATATTTGGTTAAACTATGTGAAACTGACATTTTTGTAAGTAAAAAATAGTCAAATATTGGCAACTTCCTATGGTTCAACCAAATATAATGTCACAAGAATGCTCAATGACTCATGGTGAAAGCAAATGATGGATTTAGAACTTTGAAGAGAAAAAAAATTGGTCAAAGTAAGAAAGAGAAATGACTTTAAGAAGAAAAAACGCAAAAATGGGGCATGGGAAACTCAAAGACAACATTCTCCAACGTTATCATTTCTCTGAGGCCAGTTACACCAGGGCAGTAATTGAGCTATTTGTCTGATCATCTTACTTCTGAAAGGAGTCAGTTCTGAGATCTGATTCCTGCTGAGCTTTTTGTAGATACCTATATACACATTCTAGGTACAAGTTAAAAGAATGCATTATTAGGGACATAGTCTTCCATTGACTTCCTTTGAAACCATATAGTTGTTGTTTCTCTTACTTGGAACTGAAAGTGCGGCCATGCTCTGAATTTTCCCTGTTAGGTGAGCTGCTACTCTCTGAAGTCCTTTTCTAGTTACTAGCGGAGGACCGTCTTGTTGCTTTTCTAAAAAAGAGAAAGAACAATGTGTTATCAGCACTTGTCCAGCTACCTCTCATATTGCAGCTCACAGCTGTTGTCAGTCAGGCCCTGTGAGCACCCTGGGCTTCCAAAGTTGATCATATGGCTTTTCATAAAAACAGTCTACAGTTCACTGTGATTATCAGTGGACTTCAAGTTATGTTTAACTTGCAAAGCACTTTAGATGGGAAGAATAAACAGTAACGTGGGTTATAATTTATCAGCGCCTCATAAGTCATTACAATGAATATGACAAAGGGAAGATTATGGCCCTTTCCAAAAATACACAAACAAACAAACAAAAACTGTGGACCTACAGTAATCGTGCTGAGTCACTTAAAGTGCATAAATAACCAGGTATTGGCAAATTTCCATTTTGAGTTATATAGAGAATGATACCAATTTCATTATCTCTATTTTTTCCTCTATGCTAGCTACTCGTGATTCTTAAAGGAGTAGTAGCAGTGGTAATCATTGTCCATAGCTGCTATAAACTGGTATCTAACAGTCATTCCCTTCCACTCCTCTGACCTCCCCGAAGGAACATGGATTGACATACTGATCACGATAATCAGTACCTGAGCATCTAAATCACGGATTCACTGCATCTTAACAAACAAATAACTTATTGACCACCATCCAAGTACTTAAAAATTACAGATTGAACAAACAGCTCTTTAAAAAATCAATCCGAACTTTCCAAGTGTGCATACATTGGTTTTTAAAACACAAGGCACTGCACTAGGTCCTACAGAGGCAGCAAAGATTAATCACTGATTATACTGACTGAGTCCTTAAGGGATTTAGACAAGTCTTTGGGGGAAGATATGAATTAGAAAGTGAAAATTTATCTGTTAGAAAAGGAAATGAAGGGTGATGGCTATTCAGAGGGAAAGATTTCTACTTACTGGGAAGCTGAGTCCAGGGGAGGGTTTGTGCTAAGGCCCCTTCCATTCACTTAAACAAACCAAAGCACCCACCATGTCGATGACAGGCACTCTTCCAGAGACAAGAAAAAATAATTATAAATGAACAGGCCCAAGAAAGTGCAAAGATAAGGATCGAAACAGGATGAAGATGGGCTGGCTTAGGGTCCAATATAATGGGAAGAGGCTCAACACAGGGTGCACACAGCATTCCTGGGACAAAGGCATGAGAGGAATTCAGTTTCAGGTTTGAATGATGAGACAAAGCGTAGAGGATTTGAATGTCAGACTAAGAGATTTGGATTTTATAGGGTATGGGAAGACTCTGAAAGGTTTTGGTCAGGGAAGTGAAGAGATATGTTTTGTGCTTTAGACTAATCTATCTCTCAGAGTAAGGTTGGATGGATAGAAGATGAGAGGGCTGGAGACTGGCAAGTTAATCAGACCATTATACCAGGACTAAGAACACTAAGCCTTAATCTAGGCCAGTAGAAGAGGAAACTAAGAGGCGATAAAACTCCATAGGAGAAAATGAATGGGACATGGGAATCTCTTCTCATTTCTTCTAATTTTGTGTTGTTACTTATTCAGGATAGGTGGGCATCTATATGACACTGAAGAACAAGTATGGCATGGAGATGCATAGTCATTTATATATTATTCTCAGCTTTCAAGGTTGATGTGTCCATTTACTTATAACCTCCCTCGTTAAATAATTCATAATGCTTTGCCTGTCCTAGACCTCACCACTTTGTTTTTAAGGATTCAATAACAAAATCCAATTATAAATATCTTGCATTTGAAGTCATTGCAAGGATATGGGAAAGCCAAGCTTTGAAAGCAAATTCTAAAGAGAGGAAATTGCCATTTGGCTATAGCAAACACCTCCCAGAAAGGAAACTTGCAGATATGTATTCTTGGGTGTCATGGATGTGTCTTGGTATACTGAGAAGTGCCTGATTTCTAAACCTTATTGGGATGAGTAAAAAATAATACTTTTCTTCCAATACTGAACATAATACATGCATCTACTGTAGACGATGGATATGGTCTGCCTACTCAGGAGTTGGGATGCTCAACACTACCACTTTTGCCTTTGGGGAAATGATCAGTTGCTTGGACCCTGGGACAAGGTCTTGCCCTCTTTGCCAGGTTGATGTACTTAGGCCTGCGTGGTGATTAGTATGCGAAAATGGGGCTATAGAAAAGCAGGCGCAAAAAAGTAGTCAATTTATTCCAGTAATTTTATTTATGTATTTATTCAATCAAAAAATATGTATGAAGAACCTTCTATGTAGAGAGAGATGGTGTTGGTACAACATTGTGCATGCACTAACTACCAATGAATTGTGCTCTTTATTTTATTTATTTTATTTATTATTTATTTATTTATTTATTTATTTATAAGATATTTTCATTGATTTCAGAGAAGAAGGGAGAAGGAGAGATAGAAACATCAATGAGAGAGAATCATTGATCTGCTGACTCTTGCATGCTCCACACTGGGGATCAAGCCTGAAACCCAGGCATATGCCCTGACCAGGAATCAAACCATGGCCCCCTCGTTCATAGGTCGATGCTCAACCACTGAGCCACACCGGCTGAGCTGAATTGTGCTCTGTAAATGGTTGTTTGCTATGTGAATTTCACTTGAATCAAAACACACACAGAGAGAACTTATATGCATATATACAAAGCCCATGGACACAGACAGCAGTGAGGTAAAGACCTGGGTTGGGGTGGGAGCTGAGTGGAGGTGGGCAAAGAGGAGAAATTGAGGACATCTGTAATACTTTCAACAATAAAAGTATATTTTAAAAGAACCTTCTATATAGAAAGAGCTGGTGTTGGCACAACATTGTAAATGCACTCATTACTATTGAATTGTGCTCTTTAATGATTAATTGTTTGTTATGTGGATTTTGTTTCAATCAAAATACACACACACACACACACTGAAGATGGTACAGACAAAGGCAAGGACCTACTAGGTTTGAGACACAGGGTTAGGTGCTAGGTATAGAGAAGTGGGAGAAACAGACACATGTTTTGTCTTTGTGAATTTCTGATCTAGTAAGGAATCAGACACAGAGATAATATACATAAAGGAACAAGGTTAAGTGTGATAGAGATAATAGGGTACAGGGGAACTTACTTAGAAAGGTGGCCAGGAAAGGTCTGACAATTAGGTGATGGGGATGGGGAATGAGAAGGAGCCCGTTATATGAACAACCAGAATCAAAAGAAGCCAGCCTGGGTGACAGCACTGAATGGAGTTGGGTCAAGAGAAAGCTGCTGATCGTGAACAGGAAGAGAGATGGCTGTGGCATGAGGACCATAAGATGAGAATTGTGGGTATGTAGGAGGATTGTTGGGAAAGGGATGAGGGAGTGAGGCATTTCTGTATAAAGAACTCTATTTATGCCATAGAGCCTATGGTGGTCAGAAGCAGAGAGGATGGGTAACGTGGGGCCTTATTTATCTTACTTTCAGCCAGTTCTAGAAAGGAATAAGATGGCTTATTTACAACACATTAGAAGGTTAAAAAATAAATAATTAAAGAAATTGAGGGGAAAGGAAAATCTAATAAGATTCAGCTGAAAAAAAAGTTCTGGCCATAGGTGGGCCACAAGGTTGGTTCTGAGCTTTGTAGCTCTCAATGTCAAAAAGGGAAATAGAATCGAGTAGCTTGAAATGCTGAGCAGCTCATGAGAGGTAGGATGTGTGAATGGAGCAGAAAGGAAGAGGATGGAGAGGCCTTCACCCTGCCATGAAGTGGGGAGAAGAAAGTTAAAATAAAAATACTACCTGGAACTGTAGAAATGGTTTCCTCATAGGTTCCCAAACTTATCTGTAAATAGTATTGAATAAAGGTTGTTAATTTCCCCCAAAATTTAAAACTGACTATAGAATGTCTATGACTCTTTTTACTGATGTCCAACATGACATTTCTATGTAAGATGACAACATAGGAAGCAGGGTGAATATTGAAGCAGCCATCCCCACATGGTGATCAAAGAATGGTCCTCTGTGTGGGAGACTTTTATTTCTGGATAAAGTCTTTGAAAGTCCACCTCTAGAGCAGCACAGGAGAAAGGAGGCACCTGCCAAATTAGTTCAGCCGAGTCTTACCCAGACCTCTTTGTGGCTGGCGGATGTGGCGGACATGTCACTTCATTTCCTCTATGGTATGTGAATATGTGTGTGTGTGTGTGTGTGTGTGTGTGTGTGTGTGTAAAGGGCTCTGTGTAATGGAGTCCAGGGGCTTTAAGTGATTGGACAGCCCCAAGCCTCTTTCTCTGGGTGCCCATAGACAACCACAGCTCATCAAGGTGTGATCTGACCACACCATGTCCTGCTCTCATTTCTGAGGCATTCATAACATAAAGAGGTATTTTACCAAATTCCCATACATTTACTAAAACTCTAGCATCATCCTCTTTGTATTCACAGTGGGAAAAAACACTGAGCAAACACTGAGCCTTTCTATGAATTAAACAGGTCTTGTCTTGGCTCATCCACAGCTTCTAAATTCCCCTCCATTGGATTCTGTCACCAGAAGGTTTTTGCCCATCACTGCCCTCCTTTCCCGTCACTGTTGTTAATTTGGCAACTACCAGAAACTCCCTTCCCCTGTACTCCCATCCCAAATCAGAAGCTCGCTGCTTCTGCATCTGTCTCAAGCCCTGACTCCAGGTGATCAGGGGACTGCCTGTAGTCCAATAGGCATTGGTACAGGCAGAGAAAGCAAGAGGTGGCCTCAGCAATTCTCTCTCTCTCTCTCTCTCTCTCTCTCTCTCTCTCTCTCTCTCTCTCTCTCTCCCCCTCCACCCCCTTGTCATTCTGGAACAAAAGGGAAGGAAGAAGAAGGATCAACAGGAAGGAGCGAGGCTAAGTCCTACAGTGTGGGAGGCAAAGTATAATAATAATTACAGTATGGTCAGATGGCCTGGATTCAAATCTATCAATTGTTAGCTCTGGAAAATTTTTCTCAAGTCACTTAACTGATGTAAGTGACTTCATCTGTTTAAAAAAAAGAGGAAGAGGATAATGATTTCTTCCTCATAGAGCTATTGTGAGAATTATAGGAGATGATATAAGTAATGGGTATAGGATGCTCACTGGAAATAGTCTGTTTAATTAATGGTCCCTGAAAAAAATGGGACATCCTTTTCCCCTGCACTCTTACCCATTCCTCTGTGACCCTCCCAGCTTCCTCTAGGCTAGCTGGGGGCAAGGCATAAGCATGGGAGGGAGAGCAAGAGTAGCAGGAATCCCATCCCCACTTCTCTTACCTCCCACTTCCAGCCCCAGCATCCAGTCTCCCTTCTTTGTTCCTAAACCTGTTAGTTTACCACCCCTTTAGCCCCAAGGTCTGTGAAGTCCCATTCCTAGATTCCTCAGGACCCTTCCCCAACACTGGGCCTTTCCTGGTCCTTGTCACTTAGGGTGCTGAAGTCATAGCTACTCATGTATGCAGTGGGTGCCCTGCCCAGGCCACACACCTCCAGGGCAGCCACGCAGTACAGGTGTTTGCAGGACTCACAGGTAGACATCTAATACAGTGGTACCTCGAGATACGAGTGCCCTAACATACGAGATTTTTGAGATACAAGCCGTCAAGCGAGCGATTTTTGCTTTGAAATACGAGCAACATTTGAGATAGGAGTAATCGCGCAGATCGACCGGCTGCACACGACCCACCAGTTTACCGAGACTCGAGCGTCTCATAGTTTCCCACACCTCAAAGTTACGGAACGAATTAAACTCGTATCTCGAGGTACCACTATAATTTCATTTCTCATAGAAATAGCATCATAAGCCCTAGCCAGTTTGGCTCAGTAGATAGAATGCCAGCCTTCAGACTGAAGTGTCCTGGGTCCAGTCCCGGTGGAAGGCACCTACCTGGGTTGCAGACTCAATCTCCAGCCCTGGTTGGGGGATGTGCAAAAGTTTCTCTGTCTCCCTCTCCCTCCCACTCTCTAAAAATCACTGGAAAAATATCTGCGGGTGAGGATTAACAACAACAAAAAAAAACTCCCCCCCAAAATAGCATTGTGGGTGATGCCTGGGCTCTATGTTGAGGTCTCTAAATCAGTTGCCTAACTGCCTTTGAGAAGCCACGCTGAGCACCACATCCTGGACTCACAATCATGCCAGTAAAAACACTTCCTCCTTCTGTGCTGAGAATGTCCCCAGGATTTTTTAAACAATCCTGGTGTTTACTTCTTTACAGAGTATTTCCGTATCTGTGTCCTCCTCTGACTTTTCTGAAATTGAAAGTAAATATTACTAAATGCTTTCTTGCCAAGAAGGAACAGCTCAAGAAAAGAAACCTAATTTGACATGTCACATGATTGAAAGTAAATTATGTAACAATTATTAAATAACCTGTCAGTTAACATAATGGTCCTGCTGGAGATCCTGTTTAGCAACTTCCATAGACAGAAATACTATAATTTGTCATTTGCTAACTGCCAATTGAGATATCAACTTCAATTTCTCAAAGTACCTCTCTTCCCCATCCCTTTCCTCTTTGAGATCAGCATGTGGAAAGAATATAAAACACCCTTAATTGGCCTCTTTCATATTCTGAATAAAAACCCACACACACCCTTCATTGTTGTCCGACTTGGAACGCATTGCTCTGCCTGTGCCTCCATCCACAGCGTAAGATACAAAGATCAGACTGGATGGGGAGACTGTCTAGAGTAGAGGCATGAACTGTAAACCGGAAGTTGATTAAGGCCCACTGTTCGGTGCTGTTCTGCCTTTCTGCAGCTCTATGAATTTAGGGAAAATCACTTCAGCACTCTGGACCTCAGTGTCCCCTTTTGCAAAATGAACAGTCTAGACGGGACGATCTTAAATATTCCCTCTCCTCCGACCTTCTATGAAAAGCTGGTGAAGTCACCCGAGAGTCCACCTTACCTTTCTAACAAACTGTCGTAGCTCCCACTTTAATTGCCAGCAGGGATTGTTCATGTTCTCATCAGCGAAGTCCCAAGAGCTGTCATCTTCTTTTAAGAAGCAAGCAGTGCGCGTTTTGAAATACTTGTCCTGCATCTAGGACGAGATGGAATATAACACGATATTATGCGCAAGTGCTGTCTGCATTTGTTCATTTAGAGGTTAAAACTATAGGAACTGATGAGAGATTCGGAGGGAGAATTCTTGGCACCTTGGATGAGCTCATGGCTTGGGATTAAAGTGGGCCTCCTGTCTTTTGTCCTTTGAATAAAAGTAAGCTGTTAGATAACGGTGGAAACATCGCAGGTGTGGGTCAGGCATCCTGAATCACAATGCCCTAGACTGGCCCTGCCATCAGTTAGTTGTGTGTCCCTCAACAAATGTCTGCTGCTCTGCCTTGTCTGTTCTTCCTCTGAGATTTGAGCTGGTTCACTGTGGTGGTCTTGAGGTCCTGGAAAGTTCTGACATAGTGTGGGTCCCATTCTGAAGGTGGCAACCCACCTAGACACAAGGTGGGCAGTAGAATGTGTTTAAATGTAAGGATGCTACATAAAAAAGTAGCCAAACCATTCGGGGTCCAACTCCTGTTCTGTTTCTTGATCCGAGCGTTGGCTGGCTGAGCAGACTTTGACTATTGTGATTTCTACTCTCCTTGATGATCAAGCGTGACCCCATTGCCACTAAAAAACTGAATGCTGCCTCATTAAATATCCACGCTAGCTAGGGATTTATTTAGCTGCAGAGGTTTGAAGGTTTACTACCTCCTCCTGATTGAGAATAAAATTTAGCGTGCCAGATCATTGTTATCAAAAAAGTCCTTGCTTGATGTTAAACACAGATGTCCTTATATGCTCGCACACAAGCATGCACACATTCCCTAACCATGCAGAGCACTTGAGGCTGATACTGATTTTACAAAAACAGGAAACTCACACAAGGTTGCAGGGTTTGGGGTTTGTTTTTTGTTTGTTTGTTTTTGGTGTCTTATTGCCTGGTTTCATTTTTAACTATTGAGGTTAAAAGTATGTTATTTTGCAGTACAACGGCCTTTTTGTTTTTTCCTGCTACTTGAACTTAGGAAGACTCCAAAGCATGAAGGAAGGATCACACTTAAGGATAACCCGCTTATTCCAAATCAAAATGACTTAACTGTCTATGAGAGGTTCCAGCCAGAGTCGTGCAGCCCTGCACTCAGCCAAGTACTCTGTGAACATTTGACCAAAGTCCTTCAAGTGCAAAAACATAAACCTGAGTTAATTTGCTCCTCCCCACACTCTGGCACTGTGCATTCATTTGCTTTTAAATGTTTATTTTCTTTCTTCCTTCATTTAATTACAAGAGGAAAACATTCTTCTGGTCAATGTCCTGGAGGTGACGGCTGGGGCCCCCTGAGCTGACAATGGAATTAGACGCTTCTTTACCCCTGCTCACCCCGTACTTTTCTATTGTAGACATCTACACTGAGTGGCCAGATTATTATGATCTGTGAACGCATAATAATCTGTCCACTCAGTATATATTAGAGGCCCAGTGCATGAAATCATGCTTGGGTGGGGTTCGGCCAGCCTGGCCGGGGGAGGGGACATGGGCAGTTGGCTGGCCTGCCTGCTGATCAAACATATTAGTCTTTTATTATATAAGATATACACTGAGTGGCCAGATTATTATGCATTCAGAGATCATAATCATCTGGCCACTCAACGTATTTGCATCTGCAATTTGAGTGGAAGCTGAAAAGCCTTTCCAAAGAAGAAACTCAGTCGCATGTGGTTTAGAAATATGAGAACTTGGCCAGGCACTGCCCTGGTGAAACTAAAAACAAAACAAACAAACAACAACCAAAAACAGGCTCACAAACTTCTATTAACTTGTGTGGATAAAAGATGTATGTGACACAGAAGGGAGAGAGCAATTTTAACCCATGCTTCCCAGCAGTTGGAAGCTGCAAAGCATGGGGCAGGGGCAGGGGCAGGGAAAGGCTGAGCTGAGAGCTGCTTAAGAGCAGGAAACGTTATCTCTAAAAGGAAGTGGAGTTGGAGAGGGCTGGATATGGAGCAGGGCCCAGAAGCAAAGTTCAACTGCTGACTAGTGCCACTGGACAGCCTCTGGAAATTTTTCAGAAAAACTTTGTTTGGGAGGGAGAACCTGGAAAATTGAGGAAGGTCCTAGGTATCCATGGCAGGGAGGTTGACAAGCTCCCTGGTAACCTAGAAAATATAGAGTAAGGAAATTTTTCTAAAAGAAAACACACACACACACACACACAACAGAACAATAAAAGCATCACCTCCTGGATAAGCTTTCCATCATCTCTCTTTTGTTTACAGGGTTGAGATCAGACTGTGTAGGGGAAGTTTTGTGTAAAAAATGTCATGTTCTTTAAGTCGGTGTGAAAGTGGATATATGGAGAGCATAAATCTGTTTATGATATTCACCGTAGAAAATTTATAAAGTGTAAAAAAAAAATAAAAAGGGGAAAAGCACCCTACCACAATCCTACCATCTAGAGATCACAATGGCCAACATTTTGGTGTTTTTTCCTTTTAGATATTTTTATGCATAAATACAAAGTTCTGAGACCAGAAACAGGAAGGAAAACCCCTACCACCTTCCCCAACCACACATGTTTCTACAGACCTCATGGGGAAGGGGGATGTGATAGCATTTTCAAAAATGAATATCCTTTCCACCTCATGATATTCAGATCTACACTTCAGGCTTGGGCTTTCCTCTTGCTAATCATTTGTGCACTGGGAGCCTGCTCTTCTGTCCCAGAAGCCCTTGGTTCTGTGAAATGGGTTTGTATGACTGCTGCTGGTGGCATTGTCTAGGCAAGGACCAGCCAGTATCTGTGGCAGAGCTTGAGTCAGCAGGGTAGACTTCTGTGCTGGCTGGCTCAGAGATTCTATGATGGCAATACTGACTTACCTGCTGCCCAGACATTAGTCTCTGACAATCATTTTCTGTAACCCATCCTGGTCTCTGGTTTCTTCTATTAAATGTGAGTGTTTAAATTTCCTTCCAACTCACAGGTTTTGATAATACGCAATTAGTCAAAAATATATATAAGAAGCTAAGAATCTGAGTTGGTTTATTTTTACCAATTTTGCATTTATAGTTCCAAATGTTTTATACACGAATTAAAATGGCACTGTTTTTTTTTTTCTCTCTCTCTTTCTCTCTGTCAAATGCACCTGGATTTGTACCTGAACCATCCACAGGCATAGAATGGCAGTTTTATTTTCAATTATTTTAGGATGAGTAGTAAAATGTGAGCTCAGCTGATAACCACTGTTTTACAGACTCTTCCCATTACATGCCTGTGGACAAGAAATAGCCAGAAGGCTAGTCCTTTATAGTCTCACTATTATCAACACACAAATGCAATAGATCTAAAACCAAAACATCTCTCAGGCAGGGAAAGGAAACATTCACTATAAAGTTTTCAAAGAGGAGCAAGTAGAGAGGCAAAGGAGAGGCAGTTAACATGAGGGTGCTGACAGCTGCTGTGAGCCCATGTACATTGTACTGACCTGCTGCATCTCACTGGTGAAATAAATGTAAGCCATGGCCACGCAGACACACTGCAGGAACACTGTGAAGGTCAGGATCAGCCAGCACCTCAGCCCGGGACTGGACTTCTCTGGGGCCATTATTGCAGTCATGGTCTGTCAGGAGCAAACCACAAGGCAGCAACCTTATTCAGGGTTGCACTGCAAATGTGCACAGCCAAGATCAGGGGGAGGAGCTAGCTCTTCGGTTCAAAACAAGAAAACGAAAACGAAAGTAACATGCTGGGGCAGCCAGAGAAAAGCAACTCGCTGGGGCAGCCAGGCGTTATGCTTTAAAATATTCTGTGGACGAGAGGGGCCACATGCTGACCTGAGGAGCTCAGGGGGGGTGGGGGAGGTGGGGAGGGAGGGCTGCATGGCAGTCTTGCAAACTCAAGAGACCACAAAGGATGGTTTGAAAATTAAACATTTACTACAAACCGGTTTTAGTGGTTAGTCATGTCCTAGGCCAGTATTTTCCCTGACAAAGATCAACTTAGATCTTTACTGAGCCCATTTGTCTTTTTGCCTCTAAGATAACATATCTGCGAAATATATGGGTAACTTGTAACTTCTCTTTTTTCAGGATCCCTCAAGGCACAACAAATGGCACCAGGACGTTAGTTCCCTCATTGTTATTGTTATCAAGTCAATTGTCAACTGTTAATTATGTACAACTATCCTGTATTCATCTATGTAAAAGAAGCATATGTCCCTCTTTTCACTTTTTACCCTATCCCAGAGCTTATTAATATATATTAATATTAATAATATTATTAATATAATATTATTAATATAATATTAATAAATAAATTATATATATTTATTTCAGAGAGGAAGAGAGAGGGGAAGAGAGAGAAACATCAATGATAAGAGAGAATCATTGATTGGCTGCCTCCTGCATGCCTCGAACAAGCCCACAATCAGAGCATGTGCTATGGACCACAATCGAACCTGGGACAGTTCAGTCTGCAGGCCAACACTATCCATTGAGCCAAACTCGCTAGGGCGATATTAAACAATTTTGATTCCTGAGTCCCACCTCTGAGATTCTGATGTAATTGGTATGTGCCTAGCAGGTTTTTAATCCCCCCAGATGATTCCAATGTGTAGCCAAAGTTGAGAACAATTGACCTCTAAAAGATTTTAGATGTTCAGCAGTTTGGCTCAGTGGATAGAGCGTTGGCCTGCAGACTGAAAGGTCCTGGGTTCGATTCCGGTCAAGGGCATGTACTTTGGTTGTGGGCACATCCCCAATAGGGATGTGCAGAGGGCAACTGATTGATGTTTCTCTCTCATCGATGTTTCTAACTCTCTATCCCTCTCCCTTTCTCTCTGTGAAAAATCAATAAAATATATATATTTTTTAAAAATTAAAAAATAAAAGGTTTTAGATGTTCAGACTCTCACCTTGTGTGAAAGGTCCATTAGAGGCAGAAGTGACTGAATTTCATTGGCTGGATTTTATTATCCTTTCAGTTGGCAACCAGAATCATTTTCATACACTAAGCCCCCATTCTTTCCCATTCCTCCCCTCAAAAGGCTGGTTCACCTCTGCACGCGTTGCTCTTCTCCCTTTTCGAGACAGCCTGGCAGGTCTCCTTCCTCTATTAAAGCCCATACTCCTGATTTTTGACTCTCGATGGATTTTCTCAAGAATAGGTTAGGCATTTTTGTCTAGGATGTTGTCCCTAATGATTTAGTCTAAAACAGGTGTGGGCAATCTATTGCCTATGGGCCATATCTGACCTGGCACCTCTTTATGTGGGATCTACAAGTTTAGAGTGATTTTTTACTTCAACCTTATTTTTGAAATTTTTAAATGGATGAAAAAGTGAAAAAATATAACCTCTTGTGACACGTGACAATGCTATAAACCCAAATGTCCATTGTTTATGTATTGTGGATGGCTGTTTTTGTGATATGGGAACTTGTGGTAGGACTGAGGAGCTGCAACCAAGACTGCACACGGTGTTCTCATCTCCTCCCCCACCACCTCCACCACCTCTATCCCACCTTCTCCAAGTCACTATACTCTGAGTGGCCAGATTATTATGACCACCTGACGTTTGTAGGCAAATTAGCCATACACTGCATCGTATGGCATATGGAACCGGGAGGCCTTTTCGAACACCTTTGCTGTCTGCAGTTGCCAAGATAAAACGTCTCCAGTTTGCACAGGAACATAAGGATTGGACAGTGGAGCATTAGAAAAAGTCATGTGGTCCGATGAATCACATTTCCAGTTGCATCATGCAGATGGCAAAGTGAGAATTTCACAGAAACAGCATGAAAGCATGCACCCCACATGCATGACTACAACCCTTCAAGCTGGTGGCCTTGAAGATGTTCAGACTCTCACCTTGATGTTCAGACTCATGATGGCAGTGTTATCATTGCTGATCAAGTTCATCCTATCGTGTTGATGGCGTGTCCTAATGGAGATAACTTCTTCCAACAAGACAGTGTGCCGTGCCATGGTGCTCATATTATGCAGGAGTGGTTTCAAGAACATGAGGGAGACTTTACCTTGCTTAGGTGGCCCCCACAATCATCAGATCTCAATCCAATTGGGCATTTGTAGGATGAAGTTAAAAGAGCCATCAGGCAGCTGGTTCCACAACCATCAAATCTCACTGAACTGGACAGTGCTATTCATCAGGCATAGTGTCAGATCACCTTTCAACATCTCGTGGAGTTAATGCCAAGAAGAATCCCCACAGTATTGAAGGCAAAAGATGGCCCAACGAAGTACTGATGGAGTGGTCATAATAATCTGGCCATTCAGTGTATATACAGGGTGTAGCAAAAGTAGGTTTACAGTAGTTTGTTTGAAAAATAACATAATAATTAATAATATAAAAATAAGCTCTATTTTGCATACTCAAAACAGTAAACCTACTTTTACCTCACCCGGTATATAAAATAGTACACACACACACACACACACACACACACACACACACAAACCATGGGTCAGGCCAGAGAGGTAGGAAGTAATTAACACACTCAGAAGCAACAGAGAAAAGTACATCGATGTTTTCTAAAATATTAATCCCATCACACTCTGATTGTTACTATCCCTTCTTTGTACACACCAGATAACAGGGGCTAAGGAAAGTTAATTTTAATGTGCCCTGCCTGAGGTTATTTTGTTAATCACCCTCAGAATCAGAACCCACCCCAAAATCTCCCAGCTATCATGTACTACATGCTTATGGGACTATATATAAAGTTCCTATTCTAATTCATTTCCTGACCCATTCTAGACTCACCGAATTGCAATGGCTGGCAGTGGACTTAGGAATTTGTATTTTTAGCAAGCATAGTTTTGTTGGAAAGTAAAGTTTGCACCCCCTGGTCTACAAGTAGTGTGACCCAGCCACTGCCCTGAGTTCAGTCAGACCTCTCTGGTCACCACTAATGCATCACGTTCAGTCCTGGCTTACTAGCTATGTATAAATCTACTGTTTACATTTAAGAAACTACTTTTTAAATGTTAATTTTGCCTCTGTCAAAATGCCAGATTTTAAAATGTAAGCTCCTTGTGTTACCTACAAGGGAGCTCCCATTAGATTGTCAGCTGATTTCTCAATAGAAACACTTCAGACCAAGAGAGTGGCATGAAGTATACAAAATAATAAAACTCAGGGGACTGAGTCCAAGACTACTCTACCCAGCCAGGCTATCATTCAAAATTGAAGGTGAAACAAAGAGCTCCGCAGACAAATAAAGGCTAAAAGAGTTTATTACCACCAACCAGCACTGCAAGAAATGCTAAAGGGGCTGTTATAAGAAGAAAAAACAGAGAGATAGAAAGGAACAGTCATAAAGAATGAAAATGGCAGCAATAAATACCTATTAATAATAACCTTAAATGTAAATGCTTCAATCAAAAGACATACGGTAGATAAATGGATAAGAAAACATGACCTGAACATACAGAAGGCCAAGAGACATATGAAAACATTTTCAAAATCACTAATCATCTGAGAGATGCAAATCAAAATGACAATAAGGTACCATCTCACACCTGTCAGAATGGCTTCCATTGACCAATCAACAAATGGCAGGTGGGGAGAAGGATGTGGAAAAAAGGGAACCCTAGTACACTGGTGGTAGGAATGCAAACTGGTGCAGCCATTATAGAAAATAGTATGGATTTTTTTCAAAAAACATAAATATGGGACTGCCATTTGACCCAGTGACCCCACTTCCAGGAATATATTCTAAGAAATCAAAAACATAAATCAGAATATATACACTCCTATGTTCATAGCAGCACAATATGCAATTCCTCAGATCTGGAAACAGCCCAAATGCCCATCAGTAGATGAGTGGATAAAAAATCTGTGGTACATTTACACCATGGAATACTCTGCAGCTGTAGAAAAGAGGATCTCGCCCTTTGAGACATCATGGAAGGACCTAGAGAGTATTATGCTGAGCAAAATAAACTAGTCAGAGAAAGACAAGTATCACACGATCCCATTCATATCTGGAATCTAATGAGGAAAATAAACTGATGAACAAAATAGATTCAGAGACATAGAAACATGAAACAAACTGATGAATCTCAAAGGGAAGGCTTGGGCTAGGGGTAGGGTAGAGAGATTAACTCGGGGGACTTTTATGCATATATGGACAACCAATGGACACAGACAATAGTGTGGTGAAGGCCTGGGGGGTGGGAGGAAAGGGGCAAGCGTGGGGTGGAGGGGCTCAATAGAAAAAAAAGGGGGGAACATCTATAATACTTTCAACAATAAAGATAAAATTAAATATAACTAAATAAAATGTACGCTCCTTTTGGACACAGGGGAATTGTACAGAAGAAAAGAGAAGGATTATACCTCCAATTTTATACGGAGATGATATCAAACATTCCACCTGAGGTCCTTTGTGAATGTAATTCCAAGGTAAACAGCTCTCTGGACCCTCAGTGTCCTCACAGAGGCCTGGGAAAAAGGAATCATGTCTTCTTGTGCTAGGAAGACCTTGCCAAGCCCTGAAGTTCATGTGAATAAGATGACAGCCCTCCACTGCTTAAAACTCATAAAAACCTCCCCTTTGTCCACAAACAAAATCTCAGTCCTTTACTATGGTCTATAAAGCCTTACTAGCCAACCTGGGAATTTCTTTAAACAGGGGTGGGGAACCTTTTTTTCTGCCTAGGTCCATTTGGATATTTAGAACATCATTCCAGGGCCACACAAAATTATCAACTTAAAAAGTTGCCTATTAATTAGCTCTATGTGGTCAAACATTTAATTAACTCACTCCTCATGCCTTGGAAGGGCCAGATCAAATGATTTTGTGGGCCTTATACAGCCTGCGTACAGGACATCCTCTACTCCTGCTTTAAAAGGTCCAATTTTTCCCACACTTAATTTTGTTTCCATTTCCCTTTAATTAGAGAGGAAAAAGAAGAAGCTGCTGCTACTGCTAGTGTGCTGTGAGGATCTGTAAAAAAGTTTTTTAAAAATTTTTTCTTACATAGGATTATATTGTAAGAGCTGTGCTTTCCAAAACACTTGTAAATAGGGGACAGACACCTTGTATTTCTTCAGCAGACTCACCTGGTGGCAGTTTGGCAACTTCATTCTGGTGCCCCAGTTGACCTGATAACTATTAGATTTCCAGCCTAAATCAGGATTCCTGTGAGTAGTGAAGTGTGGATGGATGAGCGGAAGTATCTAAACACATATCTAGTGTGTGTTAAGGATGAAGAGGATAAATTATTTGAAGAATACAGAAAATTTTCTGCCTCATTGTAATGTGAATAAAATAGCAGAGGGAGAGAATAGGTGTTCATTCTATTGTTGTATTGATGTATGTTTATGATTCATTGATGTTTATTTGCTTTTCTGCCATTTTCTAAGGGTACAAACTTTACTAAAACATTCACATTTTGTGACTTTAGTTTTCTTAGTAACCAAGTAATAGGGCTTACTAAGGGGTCTTTAAGATCCCTAGCAACCCAATCATTTTATGATTCTACTAGAGACCCAGTGCACGAAACTCTTGTACGGGTAGGATCCCTAGACCCGGCTGGTGGTCAGGACCAATCTGCAGGGCAACTGATGGGTCAGTCAGGGGGGCCCCCACTGGCACCCACCTTGGCCAGCCTGCTGCCACCCACTCGCCAGCCCCCACATGAGACAAAAGGAATACACTGGTCCATTGGACACTGGAGAGGCACATGAAATTGTTCAGAAGGGACACTCATGGAACACTTAAGTACATCTATATAGGTAACGGATGGGCATAGAGGTCCATGTAGGACATGGAGGGGCCACATAGGTATGTCTCCATGAGTCACTAAAAGGTAATACGTATCCACAAAGGGCTCTAATGGGTGCACATGGTTTCTTGTGGGACTCTGAGGGAAAGGGGCTTGGCAGCCAAGGGGCTGAGAAAATGCCCCCCTGACACTCCTAAACTAGCACTGAGGGCACCAAGAAGAAAAAGGAAGGTCGGGCGAGCCATCTGAGATAATACTTGCTCTTATGTCCCTGTACAAACTACGGGTAAGGTTCTCGTGTTTGTGAGCTCCTGCAAATGAGGGGTCTTGTCTTATGGATCATTGTAGCCTTGGGATCTATTACAGAGCTGGCCCACAGTGTGCACTCAATACTTAGGGTGACCCAACAATGCATCTCCCAAACGGGGTTGCTTTTGGTAGTCATAGAGAGAGCCATTAACAACCACAAACACCTGAAGATACCACCAACCGATATCTCGTGTGGGAAGAGAAGCCTCCCCAGGTGACTAAGTTTTGGCATTTAGGATAGAGCCTTTCAGCAGGAAATTGGTTTGTGTGACCTTTGATGAAAATAGCATTATGGGGGAGGATAGCTAGAGCACTCATCAGGTGGGTGACACAGTATTTTCAGTAAGATTTGCTTCCTTGTCATGTTTGGGCGGGGTGTGATGGAGATAGGGCAGAGGTTGACACAGCCCCCCATACCAGGTCTTGGGGGTATTGCAAATCCAGCAGAAGTTGAGATGAGCTCGGAAAGGAGGGGGCATCGGGGAGCAAGAGGCACGATGAATCCAGAAGTGGCGCCTTCACGCTAATTTTTTAAAAATGTGTTAAACAGCAATATGTATTTCTAGAAATAAAAACAGAAGCAGAAGCAGTAAAAATGAAATTATCGGACTTCCTGAGGAAGTAGTTCTGAGCTGGGCCTTTCCCACCCAGCAGAGTGCAGGCCCACCCAGCCCTGGACCCCGTGCTGGCACTCCTATGGGAAAGCTGAACCTAGCCATGCCCCTGCTGCACTGCCTGCAGCCCTCTTCTCTCCCCATCTAAGAGATGGTTTCCTGTACAGCAGAGGAGCCACGGACTATGAGAGTAGGAAGACATCAAGTGGCCCTGTAAGACTGTGTAAGCATGGTCATGTCTATCATGCATGATAAACAGGTTTGGTCATGCATCTCAGAAAGAGATCTTATGAGCAGTGAGCTCTTGGGTAGGCCAGTTAACATCTCTTTTTCTTTCTTTTTTTAAATATATTCTATTGATTTTTCACAGAGAGGAATGGAGATAGAAAGTTAGAAACATCGATGAGAGAGTCATCAATCAGAGCCTCCTGCACGCCCCCTACTGGGGATGTGACCGCAACCAATGTACATGCCCTTGACCGGAATCGAACCTGGGACCTTTCAGTCCTCAGGCCAATGCTCTACCCACTGAGCCAACCCGGTTTCGGCCAGTTAACATCTCTGATCCAGATTTGTCTTCCGTAAAGTTGGGGTTCTAACTATGTGGCATTTGGAGTAGAATTGAGGAGGCAAATGAGTTTAGAGTGAATTTCCCTCCCCCTCCTCCAGGCTTTTGCCATTAGACCTTTAGTCCAGAACAGTGTTAGGTTCAGAGAGTTTAACCCCTAGAGAATGATATAAACAAGGACCAGAAAGTTTACTTGACAGAAGGAGGAAGAAAGCAATTCAAGTGTAACAGACTGCTCTATCATTTTCCCCATACTTGTAGCATAACACCTCCTTTTTCTTACCCTTTGGACCTTTGCCCTTTTTTTCCAGGGAAACTGTGATACTTTATTGCATTATATTACAGGTTGAACTTTCTCACAGGACTGCTCTCTAACTAGGCTGATATTAGTCCTTTTGGTTTTTATCCCTAGTGCGTTGAGTTCCTGAAACTTAGTAAGCAGTACATGTTTAGAAAAGAAGAATGGGAAGGGAGGGCGGGGGGCTGGAGTTCCATGAACTGGCATTGGTGTGGAAAGGAAATGAGCAAAAGTGGACACCTGAAGGGCTTCCTGGAAGAGGCGGTGCCTCATTGGCAGACACCAGCACTGAAAGGCAGGCCTGAAATATTTCAGTCAGAAATGAAAATAGTGCTGGAGAAGGTGAAGAGTTCCCATAACTTACCCTTATGACAGTTCAGCCTACCCAGGTCCTGGATACCATTACTGGTCAGTGTCCCAGACAAATCTGGGGAAGGGCCCTAGGTCAGAAAGTTCATTTTTAAGCTGCTGCTATCCCTATCAGTGAAGGAAGTCTAGGGGCTAGCCTGGCTTCTCAGTACGTTAGCCCCTGCCCCTTTCTTGTGCTTTCAGGATTAAGCCTTGAGCACCTGCCACACAGGCTGTGAGATGTTTGAGGGCAGATAGCTTCTAAGCTTATCTCGGTAACTCAGTGGTAAGCTGGCACTTATGACATATTTATAAAATTTGTCAAATTCACCAATGTTCCCTCCTATGTTTCAGTGGGTTTTGCGACCTGGTCTTCCTGTGCACAGCTACCTTATCCATGCTCCCTCACCGGTAGAATTTTAACTAAAAAATAAATACGAACTAAGAAAGTAACCAAAATGTAAGTCCTGTCCCACTCACAAAGCTATGAAAGCAAAAATACGAAGTACATTTGTAGAGAGTCCCACCCACAATGACTTTCACCTTGATTTTAAAGGGATTATTGTCTAAAAGGGAAAATCCCACCCCGAATGCTAGATTTACTTTTCCTTTCTAATCTAAACTACAGCTACACAATGTTCACTTGTCTCTAAAACATCATCCACTTCACACCTGCCAGAATGACTATCATCAATAAGTCAGCAAACAAGTGCTAGTGGGATGTAGAGAGAAGGGAGCCCTCATGTGCTGTTGGTGGGAATGCAGATTAGTGCAGCCACTGTGGAAAATAACATGATATTTCCTCAGAAAATAAAAAATGGAACTGCTTTTTCACTCAGCAATTCCAACTCTGGGAGCTTATCCTAAGAATCCCCAAGCACCAATCAGAAAGAATATATGCACCCCTATGTTCATAGCAGCATTATTTACAACTAGAGGCCTGATGCACGAATTTGTGCATGGGTGGGATTCCTTGGTCTGGCCAGTGATCGGGGCCAAACGGGGCTGTCTTGCCCAGTCCCAATTGGGGCTGATCAGGACTGGCCAGCCAGGAGGAGGGAACAAGGGAGTTCTTTGGGCTATAATGTTCTCATGTGTAAAGTGGGGATAGCACATTTATGTCATAAATTGTGTGGAGGTGAAATAAAACAATGGGTATAACTGAGTTAGCACAGTGCCTGGTACTCACAGGGCTCAGAGGAAGCCAGCTGCTTAAAGCAGGGCACAGCAGGTATAGAGCCCAACCCACAGAACTTTCAGGAGTCCCAAAACATGTTTTAATTTTTTGTAGAGTCAGAAGAAAAATGAATATAATAATAATGAATGTATAACAATGAATCAAATCTGCATTATATGTTTCTTTCTACCCATATAGTCATAAAATATAATTGTAAATCTTTTTTTTATGGAAGAAGAGACCCAAAAGCAAAAGTGCTAGAGACCCATAAAAGTTGTCATGTGACCCTGGCTGTTGATAGTCATATTTTCAGTGATGGCAGAAACCTCTGTGGTACTAGGACAAGCGAAAATAATGTATCAGAATTGCAACTGAGTCCTGTACTGACTTACTCATAGTTCATCTTCTTTTTTTCTTTATTTCTTTTTTAAAAATGTATTTTTATTGATTTCAGAGAGAAGGGACAAAAGGAGAGAGAGATGAAAACATCAACAATGAGAGAGAATCATTGATCAGCTAGCTGCCTATGATATGTCCCACACTGGGGATGGACCCCGAAACCCAGGCATGTGCCCTGACTGAGAATCTAACCATGTCTATTTCAATTAAAATTGGATGTCATAAGACTACCTGTTTGCCCTAGCAGTTTGGCTCAATGAATAGAGTGTCAGCTTACGGACTAAAGGGTCCCAGATTCAACCCGCCAAGGTTGCAGGCTCGATGGGGCTTGTAGGAGGCAGTCAATCAATGATTCTCTATCTTCATTGATGTTTTTGTCTCTCTCTCCATCTCCCTTCTTCTCTAATATCAATAAAAATACAATACAAAAACAATTAAAAAAAACAAAAATGTTTCAAAAAAGACTACTTGTTTTATGACACAAAAATAATTCTTGTTAAGCAAGCAATGGGCACATGCAGTTGTTTTCATTGGAAAGTGTATTTACAATAAAGCTAATCAGCTTGTTTCTCCACTGACCGAAGACAACGGTTATTGGTGGTGGTAAGATCCTTCCTAAACTTACTGAATGTAATCCTCCTGACTAAATGAAAAAAAGGAAGAGGATAAAGGAAAGGAATGAATAAAGATCATGCCATAGCTTTAACCTTGGTTACTAGAGGGAAGATAGAAATATTGAGAAAGAGTTAGGAAGAGAGGAACTTGTTGATAATGTTTTCCAGCCCTGGCCTATGTGGTTCAGTTGGTTGGAGGGTGGTCTAGTGCACCAAAGGATCTCAGGTTTGATTCCCAACAGGGCATATACCCAGGTTGCAGGTTCGATCCTAGGAGTGAGCACAGGTGGCAACTGATGGATGTGTCTCATATCCATGTTTCTATCTCTCTCTCTTCCTCTCTTACTATTTTTTTAAAAAATCTTGGTTGAGGATTTAAATCAGTGGTTCTCAACCTGTGAGTCGTGACCCTTTTGGGGGTCGAATGACCCTTTCACAGGGGTCACCTAAGACCATCGGAAAATGCAGATATTTACATCATGATGCATAACCGTAGCAAAATTTCATGGTTGGGGGTCACCACCACATGTGGAACTGTATGAAAGGGTCTCAGCCTTAGGAAGGTTGAGAACCACTGATTTAAATAAATAAATAAATAAATAAATAAATAAATAAATAAAATTTCCCATTTGCATTTCTCCCAGAAAAACTTATAGTTAACTAGAGGCTCAGAGCATGAATTTGTGCATGGATGGGGTCCAGCCTGCCCACCCCCTGGTCAAACACCTCGTCAAACTCCTTTTTGAGGGGACAGTTTGCATATTAGCCTTTTATTATATAGGATGACTTTATGTAAAGTGATATTTTAACTTCAGAGTGGTTCTATTTAAAAAAGGTGTGTCGAGAGGAGGAGCCAAGATGGCGGCATAGGTAAACACCTACACTGCCGCCTCGCACAACAATTTCAAAACTACAACTAAAAGACAGAGCAGACATCATCCAGAACCACAGGAAAGCTGGCTGAGTGGAAGTTCTACAGCTAGAAGGAAAGAGAGAGGCTCACAGACACCCAGAGGAACTGCAAAAAGCTGAGGTACGGAGACGCGCGCGCTGAGAGAGCGGGTGCCCGAGTACCTGGCTGGCTTTCTCTGACGGGAGAGAAACGGAGACTCCCAACGGCATTGAACCCCTTATCCTACGACACTAAACCCCAGATCCAGCTGAAACTCATACGGGGGGAGTTTGGACTGTGAAAAGGGAGAAGTGCACGGAAATTTAGGGGAGTCGCAAAAGATAGGAGGGTCTGGTCCCTGTCACGCACGCGCACACACAGGGCGCCGGCGCCACACTGAGGACAGATTGCTGATTCTGCCGCTGGCTTTTGCGACTGGGCGGGAGACAGACCCTCCCAACTGCGCCACTTCTGAGTCCACTGGGCCCCTGTTTCGGGCGAAACCCTGGAGACCTAGACTCCTGTGGTCCTGGTACGAAGGGGAGCAGGGGAGCTGGAAAGGCAGCGGTCTGGAGGCACTGCGGGCGCGCGCACACAGGACCGCTCAAGCCATTACCCAGTCACGTGAGACTCGGGGGCCATGGAGGGCGGGGCCGACTGGAAGGCAAGGCGGTCCCTTAAGCCCTGAGACTCCACCCATCCCAAGCTCAACAGAGGCTTCTGTGGTCTTGCAAATAAAAAAGTTTCCCCGACAAAGTGAAAATGCCAAAACAAGGGAAGGAATCAAAAACAAAAGAAATGGAGGGGAAAAAACGACTGGATATAGAGTTCAAAACCATG
>PVJN01027760.1:0-27620 GCA_004026805.1 Lasiurus borealis
CTTAGGCTTCCAAAACCACAGCCTGCAGTTTTCAGAGCATATTCTGAGGTACATGTCAGCAAGTGGCAGCTTGTCAGCTTGCTGTCAGCCAAGCAGTTTGGAACTGAGCTGGATCTCATAAGCTGCCATGGCCAGCAGCATCTGTATTTGAATCCGCCTACAGGCTTCACATGCAATGTATCTGAGAGGTAAATGCTGGTTGTTTCTGGAAACCACCACTGGAGAATATTAGCACTTAGCTTTCAGATCCTTCTATCTCACTTTTGAGGTCATGTGACTCCATCTTACCTGCCCAGGTTGACCACTTTGTTTCTATTGTTACCCTTTGCCTCAGCCAAGCCAGTTCCTGTCCTACCACAGTGCCTGCCTCCTCTACTGTGCAGGCCATGATCTTGCTGACCTGGGTCGACTCTCTTCTCATTATTTCCCTAACACCCACTCCTCTTCATTTTGCCCAGGATTCAATTCAGTCCTGCCTCTTAAATAAAACCTTCTGGACACTCAGATTATCTTAAAACCCTATTTCATTTGTGCTCCACACCATACAGGTGAGCACTTAATTATTTTCTATTTTTTTTGTGTGTTTATTCTATCTCTCCAGCTCCTTAAGGGCCGGGACCAAGTTTATTTCCCTGAATCTGCCACTGTGCCTCATATACTGTGGGATTAGATTTTTGAATACTTTCTTATTGCAACCAGGCCATCCCCTCAGAGCAGGAGCTGGCTAATTACAGGCAGACTCAATATTGAGTAATCACTGTAACTTCATTATCTTCAGGCCATTATCCCTGAAAGCACTCAGGGTGGTGCAACATCCTTGTCTTATTATGACAGGATGTTAACTTGGCCTCTCGAGCAGAAAAGAAGGAAATGTTTAACATTTATGAAAGTCCTGAACTGTTCTCATAAAATATACAGGGTACCTAGAATCACATAATCTTACAATGGGAATATTACAAGGAGCTTTAGAAATCAACCAGTGTCCAGCCCTTCGCCACCCCATACAAAAAGTTCTCCAGCACAATTCCTGACAATCCTCGGTTTTCTATGATATGACAAGAAAGCCTCCAACATCCTTTTGAAAACTCATTTTAGGTAAATGTGAATGTCCTTGTCATAAACTTCTCTCTGAGTTGGTAAAATATTGTGATTACTAATTATTTCACCAGGTCTCATGAAGAAAGGTGATATTAAGATATCAAGAGTTAGAGGGAGTAGCAAATTCTATTAGTGGCCACAAGGCTGATGCTCACGCAGCCTTCACAGGGCTTGGAAACTCTCTTAAAGAGGAGATTTGGTGAACTGTGTAGAACAGGATGTCTTTTGCCAGAATTTAAACAAATGCCTTCTTTCCCAAACTTTGTTATTCCTTACCCTACAGGTGATTTTTGGTGCTGCCCAGTGGTGATCCCACCCAAGCAACATTTTATCTAATCATGAAACTCTAGTTCCTTCCAGATACATCCTTGAAAAATCTAAATGTTCCCTAATGAGAGAGTTTGTGAGCCATTTAGTACACAACTCACAAGTAAAGTGTAGTGTATAATAATAGCAAGAGACCACATTTTATAACATATAAGTGCATGATATTAATCATTTACATATACATGTATACTCTCTAAGCAAATAATTAAGTTCAAAGCAGTACTGGCATATATACCTTATACTCTGAAATAATTTCTTTGTTAAAAGATGGCATCAATAAATGGACCATTAATCAGAAAACAAGTCTTGATTTTTTTTAATGTCTTGAACATACACTTGAACTATTGCATGCTTAACAATAATTCTCACATGTCATTATTTATTTGCTTTCATTTTAGATAAAGTATAATGGAGATAAAGAATGGAAGCCCTTTAAGAGTTCTTTGGGGACAGAAAAAAAACTTTTATGGAAAATGTGACAACAATGCCTTATAACAACATTGTCTTATAAGAGTTATGTGAAATGAAATTTATTTCCTAATTCTGAAGGATAATCCTATCCCAATGAGATAGACATCGAGGAAACAAAAAAAAAGTCCCCTTTTACATATTCTGAAAGTGCATATGTTCAAATATTGTAAAGTCATAAGTAGCTATGGTAGATATCTAAATAAGCATAAGGTAAGTTACTTATGAGGGCAGAAAATTTGGGCTGGAGATATTATGTAGTTTGGATTCTAAGAAGGTTGGACGTGGACCAAAAATATCAGAGTACATTTGAGGTCTACTGAGAAGCCAGGCAGGTGTGACATTTGGGCAGCTGCAGACATGACTACCCACAAGGGCCTTAACCTGAAAGATAGGATTCTAGATTCTGAGGTATCTGGTGTAAGATCAAAAGCCCGCCACTTATTAAAAATAAAATAAAAAGCCTACCACTTATTGGCTGTACTAGCGGCCAGCAAACCGCGGCTTGCGAGGCACAAGCAGCTCTTTGTCCCCTTGAGTGTGGCTCTTCCACAAAATACCACGTGCAGGTGCACACGTACAGTGCGATTGAAACTTTGTGGCCCATGTGCAGAAGTCAGTTTTCAGCCTGGACAAGTCTATTTTGAAGAAGTGGTGTTAGAACACTCAAGGGGCCAAAGAGCCACATGTGGCTTGCAAGCCGTGGTTTGCTGACCACTGACTATACTATTTAACATCCCTGTGCACCAGTGTCCTCATTCAGAACTGTTGTGAGGAGCAGGCCTAGCATAGATCTTGGTGCTGAGAAAGGAAACAGGAATTACCTCTGGCAGCTAGGGAGTATATTGGGGATCCTGGAACAGCAAAAAGAGAAGGCAGTGAAGGAAGACTGTAAAAATGGAGTAAATGCAAGCAAAGGAGACCAGTGAGAAATTTCTTGTGATGGGAAGCCAGCTTTAAAACACTGCTTGGTAGCATTCAGGTGTTTTTTTTTTGTTGGTTTTTTTTTTTTGGATATTGCAAGTAACTCCAGAATATAGAAACTTTGGGGCCAGTGGGGTTATGTGGCAGCCATGGAGGGATGCTGTTTGGATCACCCTTCAACAAAGAACTTACTTTCAGCCACAAGGAAGGTAGTTAACTGACACCCTCTAGCTGCTTCACTGGAGAGGAGACTTGCCTCAGGTTTCAAGCCAAGGCCAAATCCAAGTAGTTTCCAGCCAATGACTGAGTATAGAAGGAATACTAGGGACTGACCATTCCTGCCCAATTCAGGACTCCTCTGAGGGGCAATCTTAGATGCTTCTCTTTGGTTTCACTAAGATTTTCTCAGTCCTCCATCACAGTCTGGGGCAATCTTTGCCCAATTCTGCTTTTTCCCCACATTTGTTTTCATAAAGATTACCTCCAATAAACTTCTTGTGAATCTGATTCTCTCTCAGTGCCTACTTCTCAGAGAACCCAAATGACACAGATTTCATGTGATAGACTTTTTATTTTGAGCAATAAGTGTTACCTGCTATTATATTTATTATTATTTCATACAGCCTCAGAGACTTTTTTTTTTAAGATTTAGATAGTGCAACGTTCAGCTTTTATTTCAGCAGTTTTATGAAAGAGAAATGTACTTTCAAGCAAGGTGGACACAAAAATTACACATAATTTAGCCATTCAGAAATTCCTGGGAGTTCGAGAATTATATAGCTTTTCCAAAAATCTCAGAAATCCTATTTCTTTTTTTTTAATTAAATCTTTATTATTCAGATTATTACATTTGTTTCTCTTTTTTCCCCTCCATAGCTCCCCTCCTCCTGGCTCCCACCCTTCCCTCTACCCTTACTTCCCTCTCGTTGACCTCATCCATAGGTGTATGATTTTTGTCTAATCTCTCCCTGTACACCCCTCACTCCTTTTCCCCTGAGAATTATCAGTCCACTCCCTTTCTGTGCTCCTGATTCTATCATATTCACCAGTTTATTCTGTTGATCAAGTTTTTAATTCACTTAATTTTTAGATTCACTTGTGAATAGGTACGTTTTTGTTGTTCATACTTTTTTATCTTTTACCATTTTCTTCTTCTTCTAAAAGAGTACCTTTCAGCATTTCATATAATACTGGTTTGGAGTTGATGAACTCCTTTAGCTTTTTCTTATCTGTGAAGCTCTTTATCTGCCCTTCAATTCTGAATGATAGCTTTGCTGAATAGAGTATTCTTGGTTGTAGGTTCTTGCTATTCATCACGTTGAATAATTCTTGCCACTCCTGTCTGGCCTGCATCTTTTCTGTTGAGAAATCAGCTGACATTCGTATGGGTGCTCCCCTGTAGGAAATGAACTGTATTTCTCTTGCTGCTTTTAATATTCTCTCTTTGTCTTTTGCTCTTGGTATTTTAATTATGATGTGTCTTGGTGTAGTACTCTTTGGATTCCTTTCTGTGTGCTTCCTGGACTTGTAAGTCTATTTCTTTTACTAGATGTGGGAACTCTTAAGTCATTATTTCTTGAAATAGGTTTTCAGTATCTTGCTCTCTCTCTTCCTCTGGCACCTCCACAATTCTGATATTGGTACACTTGAGGTCCCAGAGGTTCCTTACATTATCTTCACATTTTTTGGATTCTTTTCTCTTCTTGCTTTTCCAGTTGAGTGTTTTCTGATTCTTTATATTTCAAATTTTTGACATGATTCTTGCCTTCTGCTAGTCTGCTATTAGGTCTCTGTATAATATTTTTTATTTCAGTCAGTGTATGTTAATTTCTATTTAGTCCTTTATCATCTCTAGTTGGATCTTTTGCATCTCTAGTTGGTCCTTTTGTATGTCCTCTTGGGACTTGCTAAATTTATCCATCTTTTCTAGCATATTCTTGAAAAACCTTATAAGCATGGTTTTGAACTCTATATCCAGTCATTTTTTTTTCTCCATTTCTTTTGTTGGTGATCCCTTCCCTTGTCTTGGCATTTTCACTATGCTGGGAGAACTTCTGTGTTGGATTCAGCCTTAGGATACCAGACTTGAAAAACCGAAAAAGCCTCTGTTGAGCTTGGGATGGGCGGAGTCTCAGGGCTTAAGGGACCGCCTTGCCTTCCAGTCGGGCCCACCCTCCACGATCCCTGAGTCTCAAGTGACTGGGTAGTCTCTGGAGTGGTCCCTGTGCACGGGCTCTCTTGCAGTGCCTCTAGACTGCTGCCTTTTCCGTCTCTCCTGTGCTACGGGACCACATGAGTCTGGGTTCCCAGGGTTTCGCCCGAAACTGGGGTTTAATGAAGTTAGAAGTGGCACAGTTGGGAGAGTCCGTCTCCTGCCCACTCGTGAAAGCCAGCGGCAGAATCAGCAGTCTGTCCTCTGGGGCGCAGTGCCATGCGCTCCACCAGACTTCTGATCATTTGTGACTCTCCTAAATTTCCGTGCACTTCTCCCCCTTCACAGTCCAAACTCCCCCCCGAATGAGTTTCGGCTGGATCAGGGGTTTAGTGTCGTAGAATAAGGAGTTCAATACCTTTGAGAGTCTCCGTCTCCTTCCCGCCAGAGAAGGCCAGCCAGGTTCGCCGTCACTTGTTCTCTCCACGCGCGTCTCCGTACCTCAGCTTTTTGCAGCTCCTCTGGGTCTCCGTGAGCCCCTCTCTTTCCTTCTAGTTGTAGAATTTCCACTCCGCCAGCTTTCCTGTGGTTCTGGATGATGTCCGTTCTGTCTTTTAATTGTAGTTTTGAAATTGTTGTACGAGGCAGCAGGGTAGGTGTTTACCTATGCCGCCATCTTGGATTCTCTCTCACGGAGACTTTTAACACTGGAAGAAACCCTTTAGATGGACATACGAACAGGAGCCTGGAAATCAAGAGACTGGAGTATGTTTCTGGTCCTGCCACTCACTGGCTGAATAGCCTTGACACGTCTTATGACCTCTCTGTGTAGCAATTTCTTCGTCTGCAAAATGAGGAATGAGAGATTAAGATCTCTAATGTTTCTTTAAATTTTCTCCCGAAACAATATCCCCTTTCATGGTCTATCAATGCACCATAGCTTTTGGTTAATAGATACCTGATACTTGTAGGGAGTGGTTATAGGGTTAAGCCTCAGGCTGACCTGCTGGCAAAGCCACAAACAAGTCCCAGCTTAGCGGGCACAGCCCACTTAGCATAATTAAGCTTGATCTTGTTACTGCTCCCTAGATATTTTCTGGGTAGCTAATGGGCTGTGGGAGGTGCAGCAAGTGCTGAAACAAGTGAAACTTACAAGAACATTGTAAATTACCTTGTTTACCTCTGACTATAAAATAAAGCATCAGCTTGCAGTTAGGATCTATTCTGAGGTCTCAGTCAAGCACAGAAGACCCACCTAGATCCAGCTTATTCTCTTTGTCTTTTCTTCAACCTTCGCCAGCCCTCCCTCAGGCTCACCAAACTCTTGGTTGTGCTGGTGCGGCACAAGTGGTGCCCAACACAAGGCTGAGTTCTGTCCAAGTAGCACTCAATATGATCTGAGTGTGAGAGAACTGCAATTGCCAGGTGAAAGGAGGCCCCAAGGCACGTGCACGCAGTAAGCATGGTAGAGGTGTAACAGTATTAGCTAAATGTAAAACATGGGAAATTCAGGATCTCAGGGAAAGGATGTATGCATGTCCATGCTTAAGGCTATGCTCCAAGCAAGGGACTGTTCTGTAAGGTATGAACAGCTTTTCGATTTTGGGGGTTTTGTGGGGAAAACCTGCCCATGCTTTTCTGTGAAATAAAAGGTAAAATATAAAGGCATGGGAGAAGGTAGGAAAACAACTTCACCATCATTATATAGTTGAAGGTCCAGAGGAAATGCCTGCCTCTACTTTTATTTATTTATTTATTTATTTATTTATTTATTTATTTATTTTTAAAAATATATATTTTATGACTTTTTACAGAGAGGAAGGGGAGGGATAGAAAGCCAGAAACATCAATGAGAGAGAAACATTGATCACCTCCCTCCTGCACACCTCCCACTGGGGATGTGCCCACAACCAAGGTATGTGCCCTTGACGAGAATCGAACCTGGGACCCTTCAGTCCACAGGCTGATGCTCTATCCACTGAGCGAAACCGGTTTTGGCCCTGCCTCTACTTTTAGTCTGTGGTCCCTGCTTAGAGCCAACTCTAGAAGGGGAGTGAAGGAATGTGACAGGGGAATCAAGACAGATGGGGGAGGGTTGCCAAAAGCTTTGGACTCCACCATGTGCCCCTCCACCGCCTCCTCCAGTCCCTGGGCTACAGCTCCTGTGAGAGAAAACCCTCCTGATGATTTGCTTCCTCCCAAGTATGAGCAAGGATTGGAAGAAGCAAGGGAACAGCACCTGTGGGTTTGGGATGAGGGGGGTGGAGATATGTTAGAGTATTGCCTCAAGGCATGGCCAATAATCCTACCCTAAGTCAGGATTTTGTGGCGGCAGCCATATATCTATAAGGAAAAAATATCCCAAGGCTTATATTATTCATTATATGGGTGACATTCTCTTGGCTCATAAAAATGAAACGCATCTAAATAATATATATATAGATTTGCAGGATTTCCTACATTGTGCTGGATTATGCATAACACAAAAAAAAAAACGTTCAAAAGACATTTCCTTTTTCTTATCTTGGCAGCATTATTGAGAGAAAAACAATAAAACCTCAGAAAATTCAAATTCAGAATGACACATTAAATGACTTCCAAAAATTATTAGGAGATATTAACTCAGTTCGACCTGCTTTAAAATTAACCACTGCCGTCTTAAGCCCTTTATTTCACATACTAAGGGGAGATTCATCTCCGTCATCCCTGTGCTGCTTGACAGAGGAAGCCAAGACAGCCTTCCATAAAGTTGAAAATGCCTTAAGTTCAACACTACTTACTAGAATTGATTATTTCCTTCCCTTACAGGTTTTAATTTTCCCTAGGACACATACACCCACTGAGGTCATTTGGCAAGTAGTTGAATGGCTATATTTGGCTCATTCTCCAACTAATCATTTCCATGATTCGGTTTCCCAGCTAACAGCTCGAGCCCACCTTCAAACAGGCCAATTGGTGGGCAGAGACCCTGATCTTATTGTAGTGCCATTTACAGCTATACAGCAAGACTGGCTCTGGCAATGATCAACAAATTGGCAAGTTGCACTTGCTAATTTCTCCTGACAGATTGGTAACCATTACCCAGCAAATAAGGTTTTACAATTTCTCTCAGTTACTACCTTTACCTTCCCAAAGACAGTGAAGTCACAACCTATACCTCAGGCATTAACCGTTTTTACAGATGGATCCAGTTCTGGAAAAGCTGGTACTACTGCAGCAGAGGTGCAAAGGTCCTTCAAACCCCTTATATTTCAGCACATGGGTAAGAAATACAAGCTCTTATCTATGCCTTGAGAGATTTTACTACAGAGCCCATTAACCTATATAGTGATAGTGCTTATGTGATAAGTATGGCCAAACTAATTGGAACGGCTACTCTAGGGCACACTAATTCAGAGGAACTCTTTCATTTATTTTTCAACCTTCAAAAAGTCATTAGAGAACGACAATTCCCCTGCCTTATTGGTCATATCCAATCTCATTCAGGTCTCCCTGGTCCATTAGCTATAGGCGATGATGCTATTGATCGCCTCTTTGCTGTAATGCAAGAGGTTACCCTATTTTCTTTTGCCCAGTCCTCCTATGCTTTGCATCATCAAAATACTGCTGTCTTACATAAACAATGTCATATTTCTAGGGAGCAAGCTCGTCAAATTGTTAAGCAGTGCTCTCAGTGTGTAATTCATTGCCCTGTACAATTGTTGGGGGGTAGTCCTAGGGGTCTTAAACCTAATCAGATTTGGCAAATGGATGTCACCCATGTCACCCAGAATTTGGTAAGCATAGGTGGGTACATGTTAAAGTAGATACCTTCTCCCGCTTTATCTTTGCCTCCCCAAACAGGAGAGAGTGCCAAGCATATAATTAATCATTGTCTAGCTGCCTTTGCAGTACTAGGTCCTCCCTCAGAGCTAAAGACAGACAATGGACTCACATACACTAGTTCTGCTTTTCAACATTTTTGTCAGCAATATCAGATTTATATCCCTTACAACCCTCAAGGTCAAGCAATAGTGGAAAGAGCAAATTGTACACTTAAAATGCAAATACTAAAACTGAAAGGGTGAGACAGATGTTATGTGTCACCTCAAAACAAACTCAGTCATGTTATTTATACTTTAAATTTTTTGAATTGCGATGCAGAGGGACATACAGCAGCCGAAAGGCATCAGGCCTCCTGTACAAAACCCTCCGCAGGGTATTGGTTAGCTGCCAGTCTTCTGCAAACTCTTGCACAGCCAAGTCTGAGGACTCTTGAGTGAATCAGCAAAAGAAACTTTCATTTAGTAGAAAAATGTTACAGTAGTTTGAATTCTCTATTATTTTAGTGTTGCATTGGCACTGTTTTATTAATAACCATGTCTGGGTTTTACATTGGCATTATTTTGTTATTGGGTTTTGCATTGTTTTGTTAATATTTTAGTAGTCAAAACTTTGTTCTTGATATTTAAGTTTTACTTTCATTATTAGTAGCTTAAAATTAAAAGAAGGGTGAGATGTAAGGATAGATACCCACCTTTTATAATGATGCTCCCTGCACTCCTTTAAGTATCCTATCTAATAAAAAAAGTAATATTCAAATTGACTATACCTCTGCTACACCCACAAGCCATGCCCACCAGTCAATCAGAGTGAGTATGCAAATTAACCCAATCAAGATGGCAATGGCCACAGAGAAAGCAGGAGGGAGGTTCGGGTTGCCCTTGGCAATGGAGAAAACCAAGCTATCCACAAACCCTGGCCCACCCAAGCCTTCACTTAAGGCAACAAAGTTTTGACTACTAAGTGAGACTTGGGTTGTCCCTGGCGATAGAGGAAGCCAAGCTTTCTACAAACCCTGGCCCACCCAAGCCTTCACTTAAGGCAACAAAGTTTCAATAGCTGCCACCTGGGAGTGAGCAGTAGGCTTGGCTCCACTCCAGACTACAAAGTTTCAATTGTAGAAGATAAATAAATCCCAGATACCAGGGCCTCTGCTTGGATTGCCCGGGGGGGCGTGGCCAGCCTGCAAACCACCACAGGCCCCTCGCCCAGGCCACCCTATGCTCCAAGGGAACACCCACCCTGATCCCGGACACCCTTCAGGGCAAACCAGCTGGCCTCCACCTGTGCAGCAGGCCTCTATTCTATCTAATAAAAGAATAACATGCAGATTGACCATCACTTCAATACACAAGATGACTGACTCCCATGTGGTCAAAAGATCCTGCCCCTATGTGGACACAAGATGGCCACCATAAGATGGGCTGTTGGCAGGGACCAGGCCTGCAAGGAAGAGCACTTAGGGGTGATCAGGCCAGCAGGGGAGGGCAGTTAGGGGTGACCAGGCCAGCAGAGGAGGGAAGTTAGCAATGACCAGGCCCACAGGGTTGGGCAGTTAGGGGCAAACAGGCTGGCAGGGGAGCAATTAGGCATCAATCAGGCTGCCAGGGAAGTGGTTAGGGGATGATCAAGCTGGCAGGCAGAAGCAGTTAGGGGCAATCAGGAAGGCAGGCAGGTGAGCAGTTGGGAGCCAGCAGTCCTGGATTGTGAGAGGGATGTCCTACTGCCCGTTTAGGCACGATCCTACTTGGATCAGGCATAAACGGGAAGTCGAACATCCTTCAAGGGATCCTAGATTAGAGAGGGAGCAGGCTAGTCTGAAGGACATACCCCACCCCACCCCACCCCCACACAAATTTTGTGCACATGCACGGGGCCTCTAGTTTTAAAATAACTGCTATGTGATCTACCGTATTTTCTGGTGTATAAGACAACTTTTTAACCCAGGAAAATCTCAAAAGTCAGGGGTCGCCTTATACGCCGGGTGTCATCTTATAGGGTGAGTATATCCCAAACTCTATATTTTAACTGGAAAAGTTGTGGGTTGTCTTATACGCCCAGTCGTCTTATCCACCAGAAAATACAGTAGTTTAGGACTGCCAGAATGGGAAAAGGCCACTTCTCTAGGCTTACATTATTTTGTTAACAATTAGATGGAAATAAGAAGACTCCAAATGGGTTTCATTCTTCCTTTATTCTTTATCAAATGCAATGCCAAATAGTATCCAGGTAGTCCCCACACTGCTCCACTCCTCTGCTGGAAGATGAGATTCTCTAATCACCAGTGACCCCTGTGGGTCTCATAGATTGGAGGCAGAAACAGAGGAGACGCTATTCTTTTTATAACTAAGTCCCTGAGGATAGTATAACCAGGAGCACATTCCAGGGGAGAGGAGACAGATATTCCCACCACTTTTTGTCTTCTAAAATAAATAGAATCCTTGAGGACATCTCACCACAACTTCCATATTTTCTAGAAATAGAAAAACAAGCAAGAATGATTTACAAGCAAAGAAACAAATGGGGAATTTATATACACTATATGTTCTCTTTCCCTATTGTAACTAGCCTTGTAAAGAACTAAAATTTCTTCTGGTACCAGTTTCCTGGTGAGTTTGTATGAGGTCATATTGTAAAACTGGTGTAATTTTCTTGTTAAAAAGAAAAGCGTGAGCTCCCTCCAGTGGCTACATTAAGACAATATATTCTTCTTAGAAAAGTACTGACATATTCCTGTTTTTTTCTAAACATAGTCAATATCATTGGTTTCTAGTGAGAGAGACCATAACTAGAATTCACATGTTAGTTAGGTACTGATTTTGAGGTAAATTTCCATTGTGGATATCTAAGACATTTTCTTACTTTAATAAGTCACACAATTGAAGAATTGGACGAGACTAAAGATTGTTCATTCAACAGATATTAACTGATTGCCTACTATTTGCCATGAGTTGCTCCAAATGCAGAGGATAGGGAAGTGAACAAAACAAAATCCTCATTAAACACAGAACAGAATGCAGAAAGGCAGACAATAAACAATCCCTCTAGTCTATGCTCCTTCAATAAAGATATTTTTAATTCATTTGAATTCAGAATTTACAATTATAATAGTGTCTCCTGTACAAAGGTGTAAAGGACATCTTCTCTTCTAGAATTATTTACTTCAGGTTAAAAACAATTTGTGGGTCAGAAAAAGATGGAAATTTCCTTTGCCTATTCAAGACTAAAGACAGAAATGAATATGGCATTGATTTGGCTAATATACAGTGAATACGTGTACATCACATTACACATAATATAACCATTATTTATAATTTTAAAAATGCATATTCAGTTAGTCACTCTAAATACATAGTCATCCCTTGGTATCTGTAAGGGATTGATTACAGGACCTCCTGCAGATACTAAAATTCGTAGGCATTCAAATCCCTTAGGCAAAATGGCATAATATTTGCATAAAACCTACACATATCCTCCTGTATACTTTAAATTGTCTCTTTATTATTCATAATAACTAACACCATGTAAATTACTATACAGCATTGCTTAGGGAATGATGACAAGAAAAAATTCTGTACACGTCACTACAGATGCAACCATCACATGTAATTAACTACATAGTACCTGTCAACAACAATGCAACATTTTTTTTCAAGTACAGTATTTTTCATCTTTAGTTGATTGAATCCAAGGAGAAGGAACACATGGGTATGGGAGGCTGACTGTATTCAATTAGTCACTTTCAGCCTTGATTTTTATTTTTTATCTATCAAAAAAAAAAAAAAGAAGAAGAGCCTGCTTTCATGGTGTTTTGGGGTAAAATAGGATCCTTAGATTAGCCTTCCTTAGGTTAGCATAAAAAGCCTTTCATCACCCGCACTGCATAACCTCTCCCACCTCATTTTTCTCATCTTTTCTGTTGCACACTCCCTTTCCAACTTTTAGTTGCTCCAAACTTCTGGCCATCCCTTAAATCCACTAGACTTTTTCAAGACTTTGTACCTTTATGCAGGCTATTTTCTTGATTTAGAAAGCCTTCTTTTCCCTCCTGCAGAACAACTCATCTTTCGGGATTAAAATCAAATACTACCAAAAAAACTGTGAAACATTCTGATTCCTCTAGGCCGGTTGTCCTTTCTGTTGCTTCCACTGAGCTGTTGTAAAAACACTTTTATCACTTTAAATATATTTATCTATTCATCTCTCTTATTAAGCTGTGATTTGAGGGCAAATGCCCATACCTTATTTATTCTTATATTCCTAGCACCTAACCTAGTGCCTATCATATGGATTATGAATAAAAGCTTGTGACATAGCCTGAGTATTTTATTCACAGGTCACATTTTGGTGACTCTGATGAATATGCATGGTACATAAGCTTATAATTTTGACAGGAATTTTTAATTAAATCTATGAATGATTTTTCAAATAAAACATGGATTGCATACATTTCTTCACTACACAATACTCAATTCAATGATTAATAAATAGAAGGCATTCTCCAAATGCAACTGAAAAACTAATCCTAGTTTGCACAGCGTCCTTGATTTTGTGTCTGTGCTCAGATGTGATTAGAGTTTCTTGGTTTGAGCTCAGTCACAGGTGACCTTGACTGAAGTTGGTGTCCTGTGAAATTGCTTATTTTAAGCAAGGGAACATTGCTGTCCATCTATTAATGCCAAATTTGTTACCAGTTGACAGCTGTCAGGCTACTTTCTTATCTAGTTACAGTCATGACTGTCTGGATTGAAATCCCAGCTTCCTCACCAGCTGACTTTGGGCCGTCTATTTGTCTGGGACTGTTTCCTCATCTATAAAATGAAGATAATTATAGTACCTTCTTTAGAGGGCTGTTCTGAGGATTAAATGAGTTAGTTGGGTTAGTACATTTGAAATGCTTGAAACAGTGCCTGGCATAGGGAGAGTGGTCAAATGTATTGTTGTATTAACAACACCTATCTCATACATTCATTCACTAGACCTATTTTTGCACTGAGATTGTATAAATGTATTCTCTTGGGATTACTGGGATCTGAATTTAAGACTCTGGCTGAAGAGTACTTACAAATGTCCTAACAGTGGTTGACATTTCAGCACAAATTAATTTTCATTTTAAAGGAATTAATTAATGCAACCTTTTATCCAATCCACACCCTTTTCCCTTAACTGGGTCACATTGAGATGAAACCACGTCAAAACAAAATCGTGTTAAAATTATACCAGAACCCCCCCCCTTACCCCCCCCCCTGCCCCAATTTAAGCCTCTCGATGCTCTTTTTATCCCCCAATTAAAAAAAAAAAAAAAAGGATAGTGCTATCTACTCTCCACGGATATTTTTAGCTTCTAACTTTAGGCTGTGGGATTAAAACACCAAACAAACTGGTAATCCTCATCTGTTTCACCAAAGTGTATCGGGATGATGAAATAAACCAACGTGTGTGAAGCAAAAAAAAAACCCTCTGCGTTTCATAAGGTCCCAGAAAGGATTGATAGATAGTAGCAGCGTTTGGCCGAGGAACAGGAGTGTCGTAAAAGCGACCGCAGAGCGTGAAGGCGGCGGAAGTACTTTGACCCTCGGAGGTTCCCTTAGTCTAGCTCCCGGCTGGGCGTCCCACGTGCTGCTTCCGGTCCTGCCCTGCAGCACGGTTCCCGGCGGGATCTGAGAAGGGTGATAATTGCCGTCGTTGTAAGGTTTTTGTTTTGTTTTTTTGTTTGTTTGTTTTGTTTTGTTTTTTCCTTTAAAACTACCCGCCGCGGAGCTCGGCAGCAGCCACAATGTCCAGCAGAAACAACAACAAACTGCCCAGCAACCTGCCGCAGTTACAGAACCTGATCAAGCGGGACCCGCCGGCCTACGTGGAGGAGGTGGGCGCGCGCCGCGGGGGCGCCGGAGGCCGAGGCGCGCCGGGTTGAAACACGAGTGGGGTCGGGGAGGCTGGGGAGGCGTGCGGTGGGGTTGGGGTCCCTGGCTGGCCGCGTGGGCTACTGAAAGGGACATGCCTTACGGCTCGCTGTCCCCTCCTCTTGGGAGTCTGCCCCTTCGGGTTTTCCTGCCTGCTCTGTAGACGCGCTGCCACGGACCTTTTAAACGCTCCCTCATTTTGCTTTAGAGCAGAGTTTCTCAACCTGTGGGTCGCGACCCCTTTGGGGGGGGGGTCGAAGGACCCTTTCGCAGGGGTCGCCTAAGACCATGAGAAAAACACCTATTTCCCATGGTCTTAGGAACCAACAGACCGCTCCTCGGTGTAGCAAAATGTAGCAATGTAGTCTACTGTTGTTATATGAAGACTGTTACCCATGCTACACCACGATTCAAGACAAAATTTCATTTATTTGTAATTAGAAATAAATAGTTCACAATACAGTATATAATTACATATTGTTTTTGTGATTCATCCCTATGCTTTAATTATGTTCCATGTGTAACAACGAAAATACATCCTGCATATCAGATATTTTTTACATTACAGTTCATAACAGTAGCAAAATTACAGTTATGAAGTAGCAACGGAAATCATTTTATGGTTGGGGGTCACCACCACATGAGGGGCTGTCTTCTTCTTTTTTTTTTAATATATTCATTTTATTGATTTTTTACAGAGAGGAAGGGAGAGGGATAGAAAGTTAGAAACATCGATGAGAGACATCAGTCAGCCGCCTTCTGCAAGCCCCCTAATGGGGATGTGCCCGCTACCAAGGTACATGCCCTTGACTGGAATCGAACCTGGGACCTTTCAGTTTTGGCAAGGAGCTGTCTTAAAGGGTCACAGCATTAGGAAGGTTGAGAACCACTGCTTTATAGAGACAGATGGTGCGTTTCCATCCTCCCAACTTCCTGTAGGTTTCTCTGTCTTTTCAGAAACTCCTCTAACTTCAGTGAACTGGTGACACTTCACGTGTCGTTTCTCAGGATGCTTTCAACCTACAGTCCATTGGCCCCGAGAGAGAGAGGCCTCGCTCTGCGGTGGGTTGTTTTGGGAAGGAGGTGACATTCTCACGTGTAAGGGATAGAGACACAGGAGCTTAGTGTATTTTGTTAAATCAGGATTCAGTCATAGCGGAAGCTGCCATGACCTGGATCTCAGAATTTGCTTCGGAAAAAAAGATGAGGTTAAAAATTAAGGTTAGATTGCGAGGGAGTTTGTATGCTGATTTCATACAAATGGTGAACATTAAGGGTGTTTGAGCCCAGAAGCGACAAATTGAAAGTGGTGATTTTGATACCGTATTAATTTGACAGATGTGTTCTTCAGGCCCCCATTGTCTGCCAGGCGTTAATGAGATATCTGCTAAGTATCTGCTGCCATTGTGGTGAGGAAGCATCTTCTTCCTCACTAGATTGTGATTTGTTCCAATGGCTGGCTAACACAGTGACTCATCTTTTGCCGTTCTCATTTTTCTCCTCCCCCCATCTTTTTACTTAGAAATACTCAATTGAATGCTTTTTACCAAATAGCAGTTTCTGTGGTTTAGGGTCACCAATGAAAATAAAGAGTAAGAAACAAATACAAGAAATTAAGTTATAGGTGAGACGCTAAAGCTGTATACACAACCATTGACGAAGTAATAGTTGTAGCTGTACAGTGCTGTATTTAAGAACATTTTTTTTCAGAGCTAACTAATCCTGACCCTGCTGTTGACCAATTGTGTTGCTTGGGAGCATTAATCACTGAGCCTTTTTAATATGTAAGAAAGACATAATTCTTCGGAGAATTGCTCTTTCATTCACTTGGTGAAGGCAAATGCAAGTCCACAAATACTGATATTATACCTACTGTGTGTCAGTATAATTCTAGGCACTGGGGATACAATGATAAATAAGATGATATGAGCGCCTTCTTCTCTTGGACTTATATTCTAGATGGCAGCATATAGTAGTAGTAAGGATTATGAAGAAAGTAAAATTGTATATGAATATGCCTTGATAGTGGTGGCTGGGCTGGGGTGGGATTGGGGAAGAAGTGGGATAAGGATCTGGCTCGAAGCACACTGAGTTCTGGGGGTACTCTTCTCACTCTTGTCAATGGCAGTAAGGAGTCAAAGGAGATAGGGTCTTACCTGCATGTAGGGGCTGCATGCAGGTCTCTATTTTAAGTCCTATTCTTGGAGAAAGCTGAAGGGCTACCAGTTTTGTTGGGGAATCAAGAGTTATGTTTTTTAACCATGTTAAGTTTGAAATATCTGGTAGACATCCATACAGATATATCAGACAATTAGATATATGGATTTGGAGTTCACTAACCATTTAGGGCTTGTGATATTAAAAAATATTCATTCTCATAGTGTCTGTCTCTTGCTCTCTCACTCTCTCGTTCACACACTGACTCCAAGCTGTGGTCTATGGATGAAGAAGAGATACATGGAACTAATTGATGTCTGGTGTTTCAACATTGTTAGGATTAAACATAATTAAATGAGATAATGGACACAGCTTGGCATATAGCAAGTGATGAACAAATGGAAGCTATTATCATTATTTCTGAGTGTCTATTGCTTTTGGCTGTTAAAACAGCCTATCTATAACTCCAGGATAAAATCTTAATCAGTATTTAAAAGAAGGAGGGAATTTTGTACATAAGAAGGAGTGCTTCATGTACATAAGAAATACATAATTTACATATTCTGACATGGTGTTTTTCTGCTGATATAAGTGTTCCATATGCGCAGACAATGTAATAGGGGTCTTTTGGATAGTAAATGTCAGAATAGGGCCAGAACCTGAGTTTTTGACTCTTGGCTTCACTCTTTACACCACACCACCTAAATTCCTAATGGTAAGGAAGGGATCTTTAGATTACCTGTGATGTACATAAAGTTTTTAACACTTATTTTGAAAATGCAGGTAAAGAAAGAGTTTCTACATACTTTTGCCACATTTTCTCCATGTCATTATCAAAGACTTAAATAATTTTTCATTCTGTACTGAGCAAGTCATATAATAAAAAGTGACTAACTTAAATTTTATTTTTCTACAGTTTCTACAGCAGTATAATCACTACAAATCCCATGTGGAGCTTTTCAGATTACAACCAAATAAACCCAGCAAAGAACTGGCAGAGCTGGTGATGTTTATGGCACAGGTAAGAAGATAATTTCTGTGTAAAACAAAGACTAGTTATTACACATAGTTTGCAGGATATTTTTCCAGAAATACCCAACCTCAGTCCATTTAGGAATGAAAGCTTCATTTAAAAGATATTTTATCCTTTTTTAAAAAAATATATATTTTTTTAATTTTTACTTTATTAAATATATATTTTTATTGATTTCAGAGAGGAAGGGCTGAAGGAGAGAAAAATATCAATGATGAGAGAAAATCATTGATCAGCTGCCTCCCACACATCCCCCACTGGGATCAATCCTGCAACCTGGATATGTGCCCTGACCGGAAATCTAATACATAGTGACCTTCTGGTTCATAGGTTGAGACTCAACTATTGACCTACCACGGCCAGGCAATTTTCCCTCTTTGCAAATTTATTTTCTCTGTGTGGTGAGTTGGAAGATTTTGCTAGAACTTTCCACAGACCCATCCAGAGCAAAACTTTCAGACTATTTGTTTTCTTCAAAATCATTCTAAAATCAGATTCTAAATCATGTCACACATATTTTAAGAGGCTAAGAGGAAATATGAAAGGAGTTGGAGAAATTTACATGTAGAAGAAAAAGATATGGTTTGGAACCATCTACCTCTATGAAATAGCCTTTATTTCCCTTTTGCAGAATTTTGCAGAAAATCCAAAATATATGCACATGAATTATAGAAGAGAAATACAGACTTCAGAAGATTCTTTGTTTTGTTACAGATTGGTCACTGCTACCCAGAACATTTAAGTAACTTTCCTCAAGAGTTGAAAGATCTTCTTTCCTACAATCACACTGTCTTGGATCCAGATCTTCGAATGGTAGAGCCAGTATTTGGATTGATAACTTGTGCTGTTTTGTGTGTATTCTTATAACATGTGTATAAATGAAAATAGCCTCCCAGCTAAATATCTTTTTAAATTGTATAACAAAATGTGTCACCCCTTTCTTAAAATCCTTCTGTGGCTTCTTATTTATACTTAGAACTAGAGGCCCAATGCATGAAATTCGTGCAAGGGCTTTGGCCCCGACCCTCGCCTGCTACCGTCACCATCACCATCATGGCTGGGGGCCTACCCAGCCCCTGCCTGCTGCGGCTTTGGAAGGAAGGAAAGAAGGACATCCAATCTAATTAGCATATTATGCTTTTATTATTATAGCTGAAACACAAATGTATTATCGTAGCCTATAAGTTCTTACATGATCTGCTTCTTGCCTGTGTGTGTGTGTGTATGTAATCTCATTGTCTCTTCGGTTATACTCTTCTTCCTGATCTTTTTGCATGCTAACCCTCCCAAGATGTTCTTTTCCCTCTTGAATAGGTGATTCCTTTTAGTCATTCAAATCTCATATGCCTGGAGAACTTTAATTTCAACTTATGGTTTGTATAATGCTTAATTTAATAAATTTATCCCTTAAATAGCCAGTTTGAACATTTAAATACTGTCACTCTAGTGGTTGACATTGGATCCTGGCCAAGATCCCCTTTATCAAGCAAGTGTATCCATTTCCCCTACCTAATGGCCCCCAGCTGCCTGTTCTCTGTAGCATTGTTGTCACCTAACTGGGAGACCTAGTACCTGAGAGGTTGACCTTGCAGCTCACAGCTGGTACCTGATTATCCAAGTGGTATAAAACCCTGACCTTGTCCCTCAAGGTGGGTCCCACTCTTTGTTGCAGTTTGTACTCCAGGGCTTGTGATCTGACTAGAGCTAGTCCCTGCCAGGGACACATCCTTGCTCAGCTTTTCTCTGCCTTATTTTGCTGCCTTACTTCCCTTCTAGACAAACCACTGTGATGAATCAGGCTCTACTTCTAGGGAACTCAACCTTAGGCATTTTAAAATTGTATACATCAGCTTTCCAAACACCTTTACAGCAAGTAGAACTTACATAAATATTATGATCACAAAACATTGATATCTTATACAAAAATTTATAAAAATGCTAAGTCCATATATTTACCTCTGTTTATACTTATCTAAGATTTTATTAATTTGATTAGGCCCAAACAAAAAAGAATGTCATTTCAGACAAACCACAATTGCAAGTTTAGGGTTGTTAACTGGTTAACTCTCGGGGTCATAGGACCTGATAGCACAGCCCAGGAGGCTTCAAACTCCAACCATTAAGTCAGAAGCCTTTTATTTAAGTCATGGAGCTTTTCAAGATTTTCTGGGTTGGACAGATTTGATATTTTGAACATGGAGACTCAGTGTCTTTCCAAGTAATTAGGTTTTCTTTCTTTTAAGTTTTGTGTGGTACCAAACCAAACTGGTCTGCAAGCATCCTATGTAATAAAAGGCTAATATGCAAATTGTCCCCTTGACCGGGAGTTCAACCAGGATGTGGGGCCGGCCAGCCACCTGCCTGTGGCTCCTCCCTGCTGGCCTCATTGGGACGGGCCGACCAGACTCCACCCATGCACGAATTCATGCACTGGGCCTCTAGTTATTAAATAAATATGTGCGTATGTTTCTTTATAGTATTTTATGATGATTAGTAGGTTTTTAAAATACTAATTAAAATTTTTCTTTACTAGGAAACAAAGGATTGAATCTGTGTAATTAGCATTTCTTTTTAGAAGAATCATTTAGAACATACTGATGGATCCTCTTTTAATTTTTTTAAATGTATTTTTATTGATTTCAGAGAGGAAGGGGGAGAGAGCTAGAAACATCAATGATAAAAGAGAATCATTGATTGGCTGCCTCCTGCACACCCCCCCACTGGGAATGGAGCCCGAAACGTGGGCATGAGCTCTTGACTGGAATCGAACCTGGAACTCTGCAGTCTGCCAGCCAACGCTCTATCCACTGAGCCAAATCAGCCAGGGTGATCCTCTTTTTAATTGGCTATTGTGATGGCCACCTTCAGACTGTCACCACCTATCGGGTGGGAGCTTCTTTTTTCAGCAATACCCCTGATGTTTTTAAAGCATCCTTGCATTCTGGCAGAAATAGTTCCAAACCCTTTCTTACTGTTGGTCCTGCCCCAAGACTTACAGCAGCTGTTCTCCAAGGATTATTTGTTCCATTGAATAAAGAAGAGAATTAGAGGAAAAATTTGAGTGATAAGGGTAATCATAAAAGTTGGTGGTAAGCAAGAGTACTACAACTTGTAGTACTAACAATACTTCAAAAAGAATGCCCGGTAAGGTCACAAATTCAGATTGATTATTCTAGTTTAGTGTATTGTTATTGTTAACCCACCTTTCTTATCTTTGTGGATTTATTGATTACTGGAGTTTTGTCAAATGCTGACTTCCCTTTGTAAAGTAGCCACAATGTATAAGTTATATTACCTTGTTTTACTTCCTTTGTGACATTTATTATCTGAGATATTCCTGTTTATGTGCTTACTTGCTTATCTGTCCTCCCTTTGCTATATTCCCCAGTGTGTAAGGCCCACGAGGGCAGAGACTCTGTTCTTATGCCTGATTAATAGGCTCTTTTGTGATATACATGTTTCATTTTCTTAACTTAATCATTATCTTATAGTATATTTTCTTTTTCTTCCTGAGACATTTTGTAAAGCTTTGATCTTGCTGAGAAATAAGAATCTCATCAATCCATCAAGTTTATTAGAACTCTTCTTTGAACTTCTGCGTTGCCATGATAAGCTTCTGCGAAAGGTAAAGAGCAAAATTGCTTTTTTCATATATCTCATTTTCCCTTGCAGTGACATAAAACTTGTAGAGTGAAGTTTGATGCTTCACATTATTGGATATAGTTAAGAATAATTTTAATTGGAAAAAAATTGGCCATATTTTGCATGCAATATGGTGGTAATAGCTAAATATTTATTGAATGCTTACTTTTTGCCAGGTACCATTCTCAGAGCTTTTAAATATTTATTTGTTTACTTCACTTAATGTTATAGGACTTAGTAGTAGTAATAGTATTTTACAGATGAAAAGGCTGAGGCAGAGTAACATGCCCAAGGTCACACATTCTGAGTGGTGGGGGCAGGAATATAAACCTAGGCAGTCTGGCTCCAGAACCCAAGTCCTTTTCGCTGCACTATACTGACTAAATCAGAGCATGGACTGGACACTCATAACTATAACTGCCCCAACCTCAGCCCCTAAAAAAACTAACTTTTTTGTTATTACTGTTTTCCTATGACTTTGAATTTGTTTATATAAGTAAGATCAGAAGCTGAAGGTTTATAAAAGAAATTTAAGCAAGAAAAATTTAGGTTCACATTTTCAAAGTGTTTAGAGACTGCCACCATTTGATTTTAGCAATTGTACTTCTTGGTCTAATTTGTGGGATAAAAGTTGTTTATTGGAACATGTTTTGGGCACCAATGATACATGTATTGCCAAAATGATCTCGCATGGAGTTAGGAACTCAGAAAATGGAGCAACTTTTCTTTTTTTTTTTTAAATTGCAATTTATGGAGATATAATTCATATACAATATATCTATTTAAATGTACAATTCAGTGGTTTTTAGTATACTCAGATAATTTGCAAGTATCACAATAATCAATTTTAGAACATTTTTTATCACCCTCAAAAGAAATCCCATTCCCATTAGCAATCATTCCCCATGTCCCCCCCCTCTCCCAATCCCTAGGCAACCACCCATCTACTTTTGGTCTTTATAAATTTCCCCACTCTGGATATTTCATTTAAATGGACTCATAAAGTATATAGCTTCTTGTGTCTGGATTCTTAGCATAAAGTTTTCAAAGTTGTAGCATATATCAGTATGTCTTCATTCTTTTTTGTTGCCAAATACTATTCCATTGTATGATTATACAACATTCATAGGTTAGTGGACATTTGGGTTATTTCCACTTTTTGACTATTTAAGAGTGGAATTATTGGGTTATATGGTAACTTCATAATTAACCTTTTCAAGACAGTTTTCCTTTTGCATTGTAGCTGCTGTTTTTTGTTTTTGGTCTTTTTGTGATAAAATGTAAAGTAGATAATATTAAATCTTCTTGTACATTTGTACTTTTCTCCAAATTAAGCAAAGTTGAAATGTTGTTTAATATATGTATATATGTATTTGTTTCTTTTCCTCAGACTTTATACACGCATATCGTGACTGATATCAAGAATATAAATGCAAAGCACAAGAACAATAAAGTGAATGTAGTAAGTACCCTTTTTGTTTTCCATGTTGCAGCATTGTACCGTCAGTGTATTAAGGCTTCTTTCTCTTCTTTTTCTTTAGGTGTTGCAAAATTTCATGTACACCATGTTAAGAGATAGCAATGCAACTGCAGCTAAGATATCCTTGGATGTGATGATTGAACTCTACAGAAGAAACATCTGGTAATATATATGTATTTGTCACTTGAGAAATAGAATCTTTTATTTGTAATTACTGCAGAGCACATGCACAGTTATTTTTCTTGATCTTGAGTAAGAATGGAAGTAAAAATGCAGAGGCAACAACACTTGATTGTTGAGCACATACACTTTATATTACACTAGAGGCCCGGTCTATGAAATTCATGCAGGGGTGGGTGTCCCTTAGCCCAGCCTGCACCCTCTCCATTCTGGGATTCCTTGAGTGCAGTCAGACATCCCTCTCACAATCCAGGATTGCTGGCTCCTAACTGCTGGCCTGCCAGCCTGATCACCTCCAAACCACCCCCCTGCCAGCCTGATTGATGCCTAACTGCTTCCCTGCCAATCTGTTTGCCCCTAACTACCCTCCCCTCCCCTGAAGGCCTGAGTCCTCCCCCAAACTGCCCTTCCCTCAGGCCCGGTCACCCCCAACTTCCCTCCTCTGCCAGCCTGGACACCTCTAACTGCCCTCCCCTGCAGGCTTGATCGCCCCCAACTGCACTCCCCTGCTGGCCATCTTATGGCAGCCATCTTGTGTCCACATGGGAGCAGTCATCTTTGACCACATCAGGGCAGCCATCTTGTATGTGGGAGTGACGGTCAATTTGCATATTCTTTTATTAGATAGGAAGACTAAATAGGATAGAGGTCTGGTGCACAGGTGGGAGCTGGCTGGTTTGCCCTGAAGGGTTTACTGGATCAGGGTGGGGGTTCCCTTAGGGCATGGGCAGCCTGGTCGAGAGGCCTGTGGTGGTTTGCAAGCCAGCCATGCCCCTGGCAACCCAAGTGGAAACCCTGGTATCTGCGATTTATTTATTTCTATAATTGAAACTTTGTATTCTTGAGTGGAGGCCTGGGCCTGCCCGGGCAGGCGGAAAGCTTGGCTTCCTTCATTGCTGGGGCATCCCAAGCCTCCTACTTTCTCCAGCTCCATGGCTGCTGCCATTTTTGTTGGGATTTATCTTCTCTAATTGAAACTTTGTAGCCTTGAGCAGAGGCCTGGGCCCACCAGGACAGACAGAAAGCTTGGCTTCCTCCATTGCTGGGGGCAACCCAAGCCTCTTGCTTTCTCTGTGGCCATAGCCATCTTGGTTGGGTTAATTTGCATACTTGCTCCTGATTGGCTGCTGGGTGTGACTTGTGGGTGTGTCCTAGGTACAGTCAGTTTGTATATTGCTCTTTTATTAGATAGGATTGTTCTCCCTTCAGAACAAAGTAATGTAGCTTATCTGGAATTATTCACATTAGACAGGTATTGACAATAAAATTCATAGAATTTAAGTTTAGTAACTAATAAAGGGAAGAACTAAAATTTAAGCCCAGACCTGTCTTGACTCTAAAATCTGTGCTTTTTCTACTTTGCTACTCTGGCAATTTTCAAGTCAATTTATCCTATTTTCACAAAATATTATGAAAGCAAAATATTTGCTGTTGCGCACACCAATCAAGTCAGTCCAAGACTAATGACATGGTTGTTGGCTGCTAAAATATTCGCTGCGCCTGTGCATAAAGCGTGTAGGGAAAATGAATGCAATGTGTATATAGTAATCATTCATTAGCAAACATAGTTTGTTAATAATTATGCATGACAGGATATTATAAAAATTAAGTTAGGAAATTTTTATTAAACGTTTCTTACATACCGTTATATTGGCTGGGCTGCAAAAATATGTGTTGTGGGCTGCATGTGGCCCATGGGCCACAAGTGTGACATGCTTGTTGTATGTACCCTGCCCAGGGATCAAACTTGTAATCTGGTGTATCAGGATGACGCTCTAACCAACTGAGCTACCCAGCCATGGCCATCAGTGCATCTTAATGACTGCGTAATTTTCTGAAGTAAGACTGAGCTTAAATTTAATTAGTATTAAATTAAGTAATCAAACTTTGGTTGACCAGCAACTTAAGACTTTTTAAAATTATTATAACTGAATTCTAATATGTAAGAAATATTTATTATATTATTTATTTTGTGCCATTGTCTGTGCTGTCAAATGCAATAGAATGAAAACTTACTTTCTAACATTAATTTGTCTTCCCCCAGGAATGATGCCAAAACTGTCAATGTGATAACAACTGCATGTTTCTCTAAGGTCACCAAGGTGAGCATAGCTGTATGAAGGCACTGTCTGTGAGTGGTCTGCTTCTCCATAGAGTGTGACAGAGAATGGTATATGAGGAAGAGGGAGTATGTAGTTCATTTTACATGGTGCACTGTGTATACATCATTTTCTGGTTCACAACCTATGCTTTAGAGGAGTCAAACAAAATTATTATGAAGGTTTTTTCCCTCTTTTTATTGAATTTATTGGGATGATACTGGTTAATTATAATGGTTTCAGGTTAACAATTCTACATATCATGCGTGTTTTAAAATGGTGTGTATTAAACAATAGTGTTGCTTTTATGTTTTTCCTAATTGTTGACTGTTTTATTGGGCTCAGACACAGCTGAAAGATATTTAAGGATATGTTTGACTTTCTATTAAAAGGACTGTAATGTCACTTTTTGTAGGGGGAAGTAGAAATTTTTTAATTGATTTTTTTATTTTTATTTTTAGGCAGAGAAACATTAATTTGTTGTTCCACGTATTCATTTATTGGTTGATTCTTGTATAGAATCAACCCCACAACTGTCATGTATCAGGACAAGGCTCTAACCAACTGAGCTACCCAGCCATGACGTGGAAATTCTTGACAGTCTATTTGAAAGATAACTATGTAGAGACTAGATGTTTTTATCTAAGATTTTTAATTATATATTTTTTAGGACAAGTAATATTATAAAAGCATTATGTTTTAATTGAGAAAATGAGCCCAAATCCCATTATTTTTAATTTTTTCTTTAGATCCTTTTGTGTACACTTATATAAAGAGTAGACAGAAGTATTTATTCCTTGTTGTAAGGTGGGATGAGTAATTTTTTGTTCTGATTGGTCTTTAGATATTAGTTGCTGCTTTAACATTCTTCCTTGGGAAAGATGAAGAGGAAAAACAGGACAGTGACTCAGAATCCGAGGTTAGTTTAACCATAAATGCTTCTTAATTTTACAGTTTATACATTAGAAAGTAACTTACATGTTACCTTTATCCTTTGGCCATGAGGAGATTTTATAGTTTAGAATTTGTCACTTAACTTTAGTAAGATGGGTTAAATAACTAATAAAACTTAGATTAATTCACCTTTGTTATTCTAAAGCAGTTTCAATACCTCACTATATAAACTTAGAATGAAAACTACTGCCAACACATTTTTGAGGTGAGCATCAACATCATAGGAGTTCAAAGTGGGGGAAGGAGAGGAGTAATATCTGGCATCTTTAAATGGAAAAATCAAGATATATGATGTTATGAAATTTTATTAATTGAAAAGTACTTTTCCATTTTAGCATTTTTATAAGAATACTGGAATCCTATATAATAAAAAGCTAATATGCAAATTGCCCCCTCGGGAATTTGACTGATTGGGAATTTGACTGCTCGCTATGATGTGCGCTGACTACCAGGGGGCAGAAGGAAGGAAGGCTTCCCCCCACCCTATTCCCTATCAGCACTGATCACAGGCCAGGCCTAGATACCCTACCTGTGGATGAGTTTCGTGCATTGGGTTTTTAGTATATAATAATATCTTGCAATTCACTTTATCTTATTAAATAGTGTATGAGTAATACATTTTTATTGTAAAAAATTTCAGATAAAATAGAATAGATAAAATAGAAATTTGCTTGGCCCTATCTTATTTCCACTTCCCCATCCCTTCTTCACAGGTAACCATTTTGTTTCCCTTGCAGTTATATATGTAGGTGTGTATATAATTGTCTTATATGTGCAGTGGGCTTTTACTTTATTTTTTATTGATTTCAGAGAGGAAGGGAGAGGAATAGAGAGATAGAACATCAATGATGAGAGAGAATCATTGATTGGCTGCCTCCTATACACCCCATACTGGGGATTGAGCCCGCAGTCCCGGCATGTGCCCTGACCAGAAATCGAACCATGACCTCCTGGTCATGACCTATGCCAACTGGGCCACAGTTTTTAATATATGTAAATAATATACATATTATTCTGCAATTGCTTTCTTTGTGTCAATATATACTATGTACCAATGCATTTAGAGCTTATTCTGTTAATACATGTAAATCTACCCTATGCTTTTTAAAAAAATTGACATTATTACAGAGTTCTTCCATTTTTCCCTTCCCTTTGCCTGTTTCACCCAGCCCTCACTGCATCCCATCCTCTGGCTATCACCATACTGTTGTCTGTGTCTGTGGGTTATGCATATATGTACTTTGGCTAATTTCTTCACCTTCTTTTCAGTCCCCCTACCTCCACCTCCACCCCTTTCTCCTCTGGCCTTTGTCAGTCTGTTCCATGGATCCATGCCTCTGTTTGTATTTTGTTCTTCTCTGCCATATGCTTTTAACATCCA
>PVJN01027761.1:0-27789 GCA_004026805.1 Lasiurus borealis
CGGAGGAGCCGCCCGCCTTGCTCCCCAAGACACCTGCTAAGGTGCCGATGGCCGGGCCCTGGGGCGAAGGTCAGGAAAAGGAGAGGGGAGACAAGAGTCCGGGCGCCCCCAGGCAGAAGCCCCTGCCCCCCCTGGCCGTCCTGGGCCCCCCGCCGCCGAAGCCCAGCCGGCCCCCCCACGTCGACCTGACCAGGTTCCGCAAAACTGCTCCTGGGAACAGTAAGTGCTCCTCTGCTTTCTATTTCGCTGCACCTGCTCCCCCAGCTCCGGGAGGAGAAAGCTGGGGGTGAGGAAGGACCCCATCCCCGAGGGCTGCCAGCCGTGGGGGTGGCAAGCTCTCTGGGATGCTCTGGCCTTGGTGGGGGATCTCTGAGGAGGGAGGCGGGCTGGCTTGGGGGGGTGGGGGGTGGAGGCAGACGCATCCCTTGGATTTGATGCGCGGTTTCGCTCAAGGATCGTCGTTCCTCTGACTTCCTTCGTTTGGTTTCATTTCTGTCGGAGGGGGTTGAGGTGTGTCACTCGTGCCACCACGAAGGAGCTCGACAGGCCTCTGAGCCAAACCCTCGGGCAGCGATGCTCCCCTGGGGGCGATTTCGACACCCCGGGGGCATCTGGCCAATGTCTGGGGGCACGTTTCGTGGTCACAGCGGGGGGTGCTACCGGCATCTACCGAGCGGAGGCCGGGGCGCTGCCACACACCCTCAGTGCACAGGGCGGCTCCCCACTACAGCGGTTCTCAACCTGTGGGTCTTGATCCCTTTGGGGGTCGAACAGCACTTTCACAGGGGTCGCCTAAGACCATTGGAAAACACAGATACGATTCATAACAGTTGCAAAATTAGTGATGAAGTAGCAACAAAAATAATATTATGGTTGGTGGTCACCACCCCATGAGGAGCTGCCTTAAAGGGTCGAGGCCTTAGGAAGGTTGAGAACCACTGCCCCACTGCAGTGATCCAGCCCCCAACGCCGGCAGGGCAGGGTCCAGAGACCTCCGCCCGGGGACTGTCATGCCCAGGACGCCATCCTGTTTCCTAAGCCCAACATGCAAATAAGAGGGCATCGGGGCTCTTGCGAGATGGCACTTTCTGTTTGATGGCCAGCTGCTTCCTATTTCTCAACGCGGGGTTTTCTGAACGTCTCTGGCTCATAGAGTCATGCACAGCTCAGGGAGTAAGCCAGCCAGAGGGGTGCATCCTCCTTCTGGGGGGGACGGCTGATTTTATCACAGTGCCGTGGCACATGCCATCGTTTGGCCCTGAGGGACTCGGTGAAGAGGTGTAACTCTGCATAGCGACGAGAGAGACTCACTTCTGCCCGGAATGATGAGTATTGTAGGCAGATGATGTGTAGCTGTTGTTTATTGGGGGAGGGGCGGTGTCCTGAAATGATGAGTATTTTAGGCAGATGATGTGTAGCTGCTGTTTATTGGGGGAGGGGCAGTGTTGACAAGTAACCTCACCACTATTGGATATACAGTGGTACCTCAAGATACGAGTGCCCTAACATACGAGATTTTTGAGATACGAGCCGTCGAGCGAGCGATTTTTGCTTTGAAATACGAGCAACACTTGAGATAGGAGTCATCGTGCGGATCGGCTGGCTGCACACGACCCACCAGTTTACCGTAACTCGAGCGTCTCATCGTTTCCCACGCCTCAAGGTTACGGAACGAATTAAACTCGTATCTCGAGGTACCATTGTATATATATATATATTTTTTTTTTTTTTTTTTTCTTACAAAAGCATGGTCCGGTTAAAGCTGCTTTCAGGACTAAGGTGGTTTTTCTTTTCTGCCTTCATAGCAGTATTTTGCAGTCAATCTGTGACCTTCCTGAGATCAGCATTTTCAGAGTCGATCAACCGCTTAGCGATCAAGCCTCCCGTTAACCTAGCGAGCAGAGCGCAGGTGTGCCCTGACCCCGGGACCACCGCCTTCTAGAAAAACTGGGGCTTGTTACACTTGTGTCCTCCTCCCCTGTCACCTGCTCGTTTCAATACCGGGTCCTAATTCAGACACGCTAGTTTGGAGGAGACCTTCTGTGAGGCCCCTTCTGATTTCTCGGTCCTGGTTTCTGTGTTCCTCAGGTTTTCAGGGTGCTGTCATCCCCTCCAGTGTATGGCTCCGCCCAGGGAACTGTGCTGAGGGCCAGCAGGGGTCCTCAGGAGCTTCCTCCTTGCCCTCCCTTGTTGTTACCAGGATTGGGTGGTGGGCCCTGTCCTCTGGTGTCATGGGCGCTGATGAATGAGTTCTCACAGATGCCAATCACGTCCTCTCGCTGGCTCTGCAGTCCTGTCGAGGTCCGCCCTGAGCTGATTGTTAGTGCCATGTCGCTCTCAGGGACCCGGGCACAATTGCTCAGTATGCGAGTTGACCCTTGCCTTTCTCTTTGCCTTTACAACCCTTTCCCCCATCCTACGTGTCTCCCCACTGCGCAGGTGCCCTGCCACACTGGTTGGATTCTAAACCCTCTGATCAGTGCTCCCCACTTCCGACCTCTGGGCCCCGGGTGTATATTATGTTCCAAAATGGACCCCGTCCCCTCTTCACCCACCGTTTCCACAAACCAGAACTCAGTCCTTAATCTGAACTGACCTCCAGCTGGCGTCGGGATAAAGCAATCTGTTTCATACATTTAAAGTCTGAGTGGCATCCCTTTAAAGCACTCGCTTTATTTCAATTTTTTGAAATAGAAATCACATCCCATGCAAAAATACAGCACGTGCGAAAAGGCGTAAAATGGGACATTGTGAGAGGTTGTCGTTAGTCTTCTCCTGCCTCTTGCTGGTTCTTCCCAGCCTCGGCATCATTGCCCAATATATTCACCATTAAAAATATTTATCCCGCCAAAACAGGTTTGGCTCAATGAATAGAGCCTCTTTCTGCGGACTGAAGGGTCCCAGTTTCGATTCCGGTCAAGGGCATGTACCTTGGCTGCAGGCACATCTCCAGTGTAGGATGTATAGGAGGCAGCTAGCTGATCGATGTCTCTTTCTCATCAATGTTTCTAACTCTCTATCCCTCTCCCTTCCTCTCTGTAAAAAATCAATAAAATATATTTAAAAAAATATTTATCCCTTATTGAGGACACGTCATCTCTCTGATACTCATTATGCTGCTAAAGCCACGGGAACGGGAATCCTGTGAGGTTAGCTTACCTGCCCCAGGCGGCACTGTGACTGAGCAGCCACAGGCCCTGTCCTCCCTCCCAGAGCCCAGGAGGGGCTGGGCTCCCTGTCTTGAAACGTAGGGGAGGGATAGAACGAGATCATAAGTGAAGCATAAATGAAACCAAAGAATCCTCCTCTTCCTCCCTCTCTTCGTCTTTTGGTTGAAACATGTCTTTTGTTTTGTTTTGTTTTTTATTATAAATACCACTATAAGCTTCATGAAGACAGACCAGAGGCTGCTTAACATCATTCATTTGGAGCCTAGACATAAAATGTTCCTGTTAGTCTCTCAGGTTTGTCTTCCCACCAGAATCTCCTTAATCAGAATTTAAGATTCATACTCTCTAGAGCAGCGGTCCTCAACCTGTGGGTCGCGGCCCCTTTGGGGGTCGAACGACCCTTTCACAGGGGTCGCCTAAGACCATCGGAAAATGCAGATATTTACATCACGGTGCATCACAGTAGCAACATTTCATGGTTGGGGGTCACCACCCCATGAGGAACTGTATGCAAGGGTCTCGGCCTTAGGAAGGTTGAGAACCACTGCTCTAGAGCTTAGCAATTCCTTTTTCATCAACTAGATAACCCTTGCCAATAGCCTGGCACTCAATTGAATTGAGTTTCTTTTTTTTTCTTTTTCTTTTTTTAAATATATTTTACTGATTTACAGAGAGGAAGGGAGCGGGGTAGAGAGTTAGAAACATCAATGAGAGAGAGATATCGATCAGCTGCCTCCTGCACATTCCCTACTGAGGATGTGCCCACAACCAAGGTATATGCCCTTGATGGAATCGAATCTGGGACCTTTCAGTCCCCAGGCAGACGCTCTATCCACTGAGCCAAACCGGTTTCAGCTGAATTGAGTTTCCATACAAAATGATGTATGCACGGAGTTCTTATTGTAGGTTTTCAGCTGATCTTCTTGTAAACTGAAAGCTCGAATATTACATGGTGCTTTTCTGAATATGGAACTAATAATACCCTTCCCTCCCCCAACCCCCACCCCGGAACCATTACAGGTTCCAGAAGGCCCAACGTTTTTTAAAAATCCAACATATATTTCAGAAGGTTCTTTAAACTAACATGCCTCCCGGCTCCTTTCGGCTCCAGCCGGTGGCGGAAGGAGCTCCTCCCCAGCACCCCGCATGCTGGCCCGCACAGCCCGGGGTGGAGGAACCCTGGCCCATCTGAGGTTTGTGTGCAGGAGCGAGCCAGCCCGGCCGGGAAACAGCCAGCCAGTCTTGTTTGTTTCTTTCCCTCGTCTTGTTGCTAACACGGGGAGAACGTAAGACTCACCTTCCTGTGTTGATTTTAAGAATGACCAGCAGCTGAAACCAGTTTGGCTCAGTGGATAGAGCGTCGGTCTGTGGACTGAAAGGTCCCGGGTTCGATTCTGCTCAAGGGCATGTATCTTGGTTGTGGGCACATCTCCAGTAGGGGGTGTGCAGGAGGCAGCTGATCGATGTCTCTCTCTCTCATCGATGTTTCTAACTCTCTATCCCTCTCCCTTCCTCTCTGTAAAAAATCAATAAAATATATTTAAAAAAAAAAAAAAAAGAATGACCAGTAAAGCATCTTGACAATCAAAGGAGTAAGGTCAAGGTCCCCGATGGCTCAGCCCTGGACTAACGGTGTGAAGGACCCTCCTCAGCTACTTGTGCATCACTCCCATCCATGGACAGCGGTGTGGAACCACCAGGCCTCTGGCCCGTTTTCACCGACAAGTGGCTTGTTTCCAGGTCAAGGTTTCCTTCAGAGGCCCCGAAGCTGTTACCTTTCTTTCTCTCTGCCGTTGCCTTTCACCTGTGCACTCTGGACATGGCCTCTTAGGTATTTACACACCGCGCTTTATAGCAGTGTGTGCTCCCAGCCAGGACAGGGCAGAGAGAGGGACTCACTGCTCCATCACATTTAAGAAGCTCGGGGACAGGGGGATTCTTACACCAGGGTTTCTAGAAGCATCGACACCTGACTGCGCCCTGGAGTCTAAGAGCAAAGTACCAAACAAGCAGATACCTTTCCAGAAGCATCTCACAGATGAGGCTCTTTCAGAGTGCTGGGGAGCTGAGGGGCACAGCCTGGAGTGGGGGCATCTAAAGCGTGGCTCAGCTTCGAAGGCAGCAGACACTCCACATGCCGCTTGCTGGCTGGCATTCTCCGGGAGCCTGGTGCCCGCTCTGTGGCTGGCGTGCACCCTGACCTTAGCTCCAGCCGGAGTCCAGGCTGTGGGGAGAGCCTGCCCTTCCTGATCGCGTAGGTCCAAGGTCAGATGTTAAGAGGTGCCTCCTCTCTGTCTTCTGAAACTCTCTTTTCGGCTCTTCTCAGACCAACCAGCTCCTCATTCTGTCCTACTGAACAACCTCCCCCTCTATCCCCCCTAACCTCCCCCGCTCCACACCTACTGCATCCTGTGCCAATAGCACCCTTTGGGCTTTTATTAGCCAATGTTTTTGTCATATTCATAAACAATCTAACATGATCTGTATTTACTGGCACTTCATTTTACCAAGGAGAAGTCTGAGACCCTCCTAAATGTCTGTCTTTGAAAACGATTTATTTTTCTATCTAGATTCCCAAAGAAATCTCTGTTCTTAAGGTTGAAAAACGTAGCCAACCTGTGTCTCTGTCACTGAAACCGGTTTGGCTCAGTAGATGGAGCTTCAGCCTGCGGACTGAAAGGTCCCAGGTTCGATTCCGGTCAAGGTCATGGACCTTGGTTGTGGGCACATTTCCCAGTAGGGGGCGTGCAGGAGGCAGCTGATCAATGTCTCTCTCTCATTGATGTTTCTAACTCTATTCCTCTCTATAAGAAATCAATAAAATATATTTAGAAGAAAAAAACACACACGAAGCCAACATGTGTCTATGTCAATCATTCTGTCATCAATGTCAATCATTTCGTCATCATTCTAAACTTGTGTCAATCATCCTGTCATCAGTGTTTCCTGAGAGATGGTGTTCCTCTGAGTTCAGGGGTTTCCGGTTCCGCATGCAGAGGGGTCACGCCACTTTTGTGACTGACGGGTGATAAATGCATCCGCTCGCTCTGATCCAGGGTGACACACTTGTCTTCCCTGGAGAGCCGAGATTGGAGTCCTGAGACTGCTTTCAGCCACTCTTCTGCGAGGGCAGGAGAGCTGTGCTGGTCTCAGGGCAGTCCAGCCTGGAGAGTGGGACTCTGTCCCATTATCCAAGACCTCATCCCGTGCCTGATCCCACAGCCAGGGACTCTGACACCTCAGCCACCTCTGCCTCTGCTGTGTCCCTGTCGTGGCATTTAGGGCTTTCTTTCTTTCTTTTTCATTTTTTAAAAAATGTATTTTATTGATTTTTTACAGAGGGAAAGGGAGAGGGATAGAGAGTTAGAAACATCGATGAGAGAGAAATATCCATCAGCCGCCTCCTGCACACCCTCCACTGGGGATGTGCCCCCAACCAAGTTACATGCCCTTGACCGGAATCGAACCTGGGACCCTTCAGTCCTGTGAGCAAGAGGCAGGAGTTGGTATGCTGTTAAGCCACTTACAAAGGAAAATATAGAACTCCCAGAGGCCTAGTGCACAGATTCGTGCACCGGTGGGGTTCCTAGGCCTGAGTGTGTCTGCGGGAGATTGGCTGTCTGGAGAGGGACCGTGGAAGGGCTCCAGGGTGTGTCTGTTCCGTCTCACCCAATCCTGATTGGCTGGACCCAGCAGCAAGCTAACCTCCAGTTGGAGCGTCTGCCCCCTGGTGTTCAGTGCGTGTATAGCAACTGGTCGAATGGTTGAACAGGCTTTTATATATATATATAGAAGATTGCCAATCAACTGGCATTATTTCAACATTAGTAGCATTTGTGCTAGATCCAAGAAGATTTGTACATAAGCAAATATTTTCTTTTACAGTGGCTGAAGTATGTAAGGCATGAGATGCTATAATGTATGCCAAATTGGATCAAAATTAGTTCATCTTTAAACTAATCATGTAACCCATGAAGGTAAAAACATTAAAATGAAGTTTTAATTACTTGAGAAAGGAAAGAGGAGAGTAAAAGAAAGTCAGGTCTCAGAATCAAATACATCAAAAACACTTTCTAATTTACTTCAATTGTGCACACACACATAACATTTAAAAAACGAGATAATAAGAGTGAAACAAATGTCTCCTCGCTGGGCGGGGATGCCTTGCTTCGGAGAACCTGCTAAAATAACTTCTCAGCCCCATCAGACAAAGGACTGGGAAATGCAGTGAGCTGCCCATACATGCAGTTGCCACTAACGGCCCTTCTTTGTCTTGTTGGAAACTGTTTCCGAATGTGGTTCATAGTCTACAAGCACCTCTTTGTGCAAATGGCTTTTATTTAAGAAAATTAAATTAACTTTTATACATGAATAACTCCAATTATTGGAAGAGCAAATGTATGCCTCAGCAGTAGGAACCCAGCTACCTGTTTTTAGGAAGCAATCCGGAAATTTACAGGCACACACCAATATGCATCCTTTCAGAGAAAGCACAAGTACAGTGGTACCTCGAGATACGAGTTTAATTCGTTCCATAACCTTGAGGCGTGGGAAACTATGAGATGCTTGAGTCAAGGTAAACTGGTGGGTCCGTATGCAGCCGGCTGATCCTCGCGATGACTCCTATCTCAAATGGTGCTCGTATTTCAAAGCAAAAATCGCTCGCTGGATGGCTCCTCAAAAATCTCGTATGTTAGGGCACTCGTATCTCGAGGTACCACTGTATATGGTATGGCCTGGCGCTAAGACTCAGGGAGCCGCCTCGAGCACGCACGTAGTTGCTTTTCCAACACATGAGAAAGAAAGAAGAGAAAAGTAGCCCAAACGTTGGAGAATTTAACTGCCATGTCAACACCAGCAAACAGACAAGAAACATATGCTCTTCTATTTCCATTGCAACTAAAAAAATAATCAGGCTTTGTTCTGTCTGGCATAGCAAAGGTAGGAAAAAAAAAAAACATCTAGAACACCCGATAGCTAGAGATACTATCAGACAAAGGTAACCGAAGATGAGACATCTGGTTACAGGAAAAAAAAAAAAAAAAGTGAGGTTTTTCTTTCCCCAAAGTCAGAACCTGTGCGGCGAATCAGCTGTGCGTGTTTATTCAACAGTCTGCCTCTGGACAGCTGCTGACTGCACAGTGCGCTGGCTGCTTCTGCTGACAGCATGCTCCCGGCCACCAGCCTGTGCCCCAGGGCTGCCCACAGGTGTGTGGGGACAAAGAGGGGCGAGGAGAAAGCTGCTCTCCATAGAACACTGCTCTCTCGTCTTGGTTTTCTTACTGTCCTCTGAAAGAGGTAGCTCACCGTATTTTCCAAAGTAATTGTGTGGCGAAATCTATTGAAAGAAACAAACAAAAAAAGGCAAGGCAGCTGAAACCGGTTTGGCTCAGTGGATAGAGCGACGGCCTGCAGACTGAAAGGTCCCAGGTTCGATTCCGGTCAAGAACATGTTTCCTGGTTATGGGCAATCCCCAGTAGGGGGCGTGCAGGAGGCGGCTTATCGATGTCTCTCTCTCTCATCTTATGTTTCTAACTCTCTATCCCTCTCCCTTCCTCTCTGTAAAAAATCAATAAAATAAAAAAAATTTTTAAAAAGGCGAGGCAGATGTATAGCAGAGATAACCAAAGTGAGTTTGAGTATTTGTCCCTCTTCTGCTGGAATAAAAGATGCTTAGCTGTTATTAGGTGGTGAGAGAACCCTAGAGTTAAAAAGCCCCCCTCGGTAAGTGGTTTGTGTTCAAACCCTACAGCATTTCCTGTTTCTCTTCCCGATTGTCACCTTGAAGAAGTTGGGGTGCCCCATGCATGTACTCTCAGTTCCTGAGGGTCTAGACTTCAGCCTTTCGGGACCCTGTTTCTCCCTTAGTTCTGGTTCATCTAAATCGGGTAAGAAAGCTACACACAGACAGACAGACACACACACACACACACACACACACACACACAACCATGACTTGCTCCTCAGACATTTTTTTTTCAAAAGCAGTTTGATGTAGAAGAGAAAGAAGGCAAGTCTGTAAAATGCTTGAGAGTCATCCATGTTACTCTAAATTAAAGACAATTTTTTGACCCAAACAGGCAACCTCCCTATTTTGTAGGCAGAGGCTGTCTTTGATTTCTCCCACATTTTGAGTTCTTAATCCTCACGGGGAGGAATTAATCACCCTCTGGCTGAGTGGCCTGCAACCAATCGAGGTTTCTAGACCTTCTGCCCGATCTCTGCCTCCCAGCTGGGAACTTCCACTTTCCCCACAAAGTCTGAGTAATTATCTAATGGAGCCACGGTGTGGGTGGACCATTACATGGAGAGGCAGTATCTTAGCCAGTCCAGGCTGCTGTTACAGCACTGCCATAGACTGGGCAGCTCAGAAATAAGGGAAAGTTATTTCTCACAGTTCTGGAAGTTGAGAAGTTCAAGGTCAAGGCACGGACAGATTCAGGGTCTGGTGAGAGTCGACCTTCCCGTTCAAAATGACTGTCTTCGCACGGTGTCCTCACCTGGCAGAAGGGACGGGGGAGCTCTCTGGAGTCTCTTTTAAAAGGACATTAAGCCCAAACCGGTTTGGCTCAGTGGATAGAGCGTCGGCCTGTGAACTGAAAGGTCCCAGGTTCAATTCTGGTCAAGGGCATGTACCTTGGTTGCGGGCACATCCCCAGTGGGGGGTATGCAGGAGGCGGCTGATCGATGTCTCTCTCTCATCGATGTTTCTAACTCTATCCCTCTCCCTTCCTCTCTGTAAAAAATCAGTATAAAATAAATAAATATATAAAATATATAAAATAAATAAAAATAAAAGGACATTAATCCCATTCATGAGGCCTCCACCTTCATGGCTTAATCTCCTCCTGAAGGCCCCACCTCTTAGCACCATCACATGGAGGGTTAGGTCTCAAGATGAGAATTTGGAGAACACACCTTCAGGCTCTGGCACATATCCTGTGCCATCAGTCTTAGGAAATGACATTGGCCCGACCATCTGTCTCCCTTTTGTTTTCTTTTTTCTTTTTCTTTTTTAAAATATATTTTATTGGTTTTTTACAGAGAGGAAAGGAAAGAGATAGAAAGTTAGAAACATCGATGAGAGAGAGACATCCATCAGCTGCCTCCTGCATGCCCCACAGTGGAGACGTGCCCACAAGCAAGGCACATGCCCTCGACCGGAATCGAACCTGGGACCTTTCAGTCTGCAAGCCGACGCTCTATCCACTGAGCCAAACCAGCCTCGACCTCCCTTTTATTTCTTGCTTTCTTCTTCATTCTCATCTTCTAAGCTAAGATTTTTTTTTAAATCTGATTCTTTTCCATTCCCCCATACCATCACCACAAATGTCCTTTCTTCTGAGTCAGTGAAACCTGAAAAATGCTGAGGGTGATGGAGGCATATGGACCAACGAGGCTGCTGAACTCTGAACTAAGAAAACATGGCAGCTTCCATCCGCCAACCTGCCTCTGAGGTGGGAAATAAAAAGCAATTGGCGTGGTCTTGGAAAATCTTGGAGAAAGTGCATTTCAAACACCAGCCATGTCTCCTGGAAAAACCTACTGGTCTCCGCAGCTCCATGAAGGACCAAGTGGGCTGAATTCTCAGGCTCACTTCTGACTTTCAGTTCCTGCACCCTCTGCTTCGATGGGTTAGGGATGGCCTGACTGACCCGGTGTCATACCGCAGTCACCCCAGTAAGACTGGGTGCTTTTCCTTACTTCTCACGGCAAACCCAGCACTGAAGGCATTTTTCGTGTGTGCGGCAGACTTCGTGGAAAGGGTGAGGAAGCAGGAGTTTACAGTGCAGAGAAGCTAGAAACTTGAGATGGGATGTGGGCCATAAACCTTTATTTATTTGTTTATTTGTTTGTTTATTTACTTATTTTAAAATGTATTTTTATTGCTTTTAGAGAGGAAAGGAGAGGGGGAGAGAGAGAGAAACATCAATGCTGAGAGAGAACCATTAATTTGCTGCCTCCTGTACATCCCCCACTGGGGATCGAACCTGCAACCTGGGCATGTGGCCTTGACTGCAATCAAAACCGGGAACTTCAGTCCACAGGCTGATGCTCTACCCATTGAGCCAAACTGGCTAGGGCACGGCAAACCTTTTTTTAAACGCAGTTAAGTATTTGCAATGAAGGCTCCTGTCCCATGTCCCCTGGCTCACCATTTTCCTTCTTTTCCTCCTTTCCTGACTCCCCCTTCTCCCTGGCTAAAAAAAATAAAAGACATTTTCTCCATTTTGTTTTTTGTTGTTGTTGTTCAGAGTAGTCCAACTGTCTCTAACCCAAAGCCTTGACCTCAGCCGCAGTCTTCCTTGGCACCTAAGCAGATGTTTCTTACTCAGAGGCATCTCCACCGCCTCCTCTGCGGGTGGAAGGAGGTAGCTGAAAGGGATAGTCGGGCGGGAGGAAGTGGTTTTATTTTGTGTTGCTATGATAGTCATTATATCGCTAGGAACAAGCTAATGAGCAACAGAGTGCATCCAGGAGAGTTCGGTCATTCCCGAGGGAAGTACAGGATCTGAATTCTTCTGAATGGGTGTGAAAATCGGGTTGTTTTCTCCTCTTAGAACAGTGGTTCTCAACCTTACAAATACCTCCACCCTTTAAGACAGCTCCTCATGTGGTGATGACCCCCAACCATAAAATTATTTCCGTGGCTACTTCATCACTGTAATTTTGCTACTGTTATGAACTGTAATGTACTATCTGATATGCAGGATGTATTTTCATTATTACAAATTGAACATAAGTAAAGCATAGGGATTAATCATAAAACAATATATAATTATATATTGTGAAATATTTATTTCTAATTACAAATAAATGAAATTTTGTCTTGAATCGTGGTGTAGCATGGGTAACAGTCTTCATATGACAACAGTAAACTACATGGCTACACTTTGCTACACCGAGGAGCAGTGTGTTGGTTCCTAAGACCATGGGAAATAGGTGTTTTCCGATGGTCTTAGGCGACCCCTGTGAAAGGGTTGTTCAACCCCCAAAGGGGTCACGACCCACAGGTTGAGAACCGCTGTCTTAGAAGGTCAGCATGCTGGAGAGCAGCTTTCTTTTGCCAGATCTAGAATTTGAAAGTGTTCAGGTTCTTTCTGGATTAAAATACTACAAGGTTCCCATGTCCCTTACATGTCTTCCTGGTCATTGTAACACTAAATGGGTCTCTAAGGAAAAAGCCAAAATGGATAGACATTCTCGCGGGGCGGGGCGGGAGGGGGGAAAAGAGGTATGAGGGGTGCGAGAAGAGATTGGACAAAAATCTTACACCTATGGATGAGGACAGTGACAGGAAGTAAGGACATGGGTGGGAGGGGTGGTGAATCAGGTGGAGGGGAGCTATGGGAGGAAAAAAAGAGGAACATCTGTAATAAACTGAACAATAAAGATTTATTTTAAAAAATGGAGAGACAGCCGAGACCGGTTTGGCTCAGTGGAAAGAGCGTCGGCCTGCAGACTGAAAGGTCCCAGGTTCGATTCCAGTCAGGGGCATGGACCTTGCTTGGGGGCACATCTCCAGTGTGGGGTGTGCAGGAGGCAGCTGATCAATGTCTCTATCTCATTGATGTTTCTGACTTTCTATCCCTCTCTGTGAAAAATCAATAAAATATATTTTTTTAAAAATGGAGAGACAATCTGTTCGCCATATTCTCAAGAGAACATCAAAATTGGGCCTTAAGTTCAAAAGTTATCAAACTTTATTTTTTAAAATATATTTTATTGATTTATTACAGAGAGGAAGGAAGAGGGATAGAGAGGTAGAAACGTCGATGAGAGAGAGACATCGATCAGCTGCCTCCAGCACACTCCCTTCTGGGGATGTGCCCGCAACCAAGGTACATGCCCTTGACCAGAATCGAACCTGGGACCTTTCAGCCTGCAGGCCAACGCTCTATCCACTGAACCAAACAGGCTTTGGCAAAGGTATCAAACTTTAAATTGTGTAAGAATGCCCTCATAGTTCCCAGGAACCCAGAGACCCACTGTCATCATCACCAGGTGGCTGGAGGGCAGGTCATTACTGGGCCACAGTGAGACACACTGCAGTCTAAGAGAATGACGACACATGGATGAGGCATGAAGGGGATGAGGGAAAGAGGGAGGGTTTGGTTTCTCAGCCCTATGTGTTTTTCTGAAAACGAAAGAAAAATACCGTGAGATAAGATACTGGGAGTTAATGATTATGTCAAAATATGGGAAGGAGTGAGTGACCTGTTTAAGCAAACAGGTAGGATCCTGTGGTTGATCTTTAAAATTTGTTTGGTTAGCCCTAACTGGTTTGGCTCAGTGGATAGAGCGTCGGCCTGCAGACTAAAGGGACCCGGTTTTGATTCTGGTTAAGGGCATGTAACTTGATTGCAGGCACATCCCCAGTAGGGGGTGTGCAGGAGGCAGCTGATCGATGTTTCTCTCTCCTCGATGTTTCTAGTTCTCTATCCTTCTCCCTTCCTCTCTGTAAAAAACAAACAAAAAACCACAATAAAATATATTGTTAAAAAAATTTGCCTAGTTAGGGTCGGTGCCAAGGTGCTATTCAGATATCTAGCATCTGTATGGCTGGTACCAGAGTCCTGAAAGCCCTTGGCTATGTCAGGCTTAACCTTTTATTTGCTGGAACATAAAGAAGTCCAGGAGTCTCTAAGGAATTTCTGGAGCCTGAGAGCATTGGTTCTCAGTCTTCCTAATGCTGCGACCCTTTCATACAGCTCCTCATGTGGTGGTGACCCCCAACCATACAATTATTTTCATTGCTACTTCATCACTGTAATTTTGCTACTGTTATGAATCATAATGTAATATATCTGTGTTTTCCGACTGTCTTAGGTGACCCTGCTAGCGGTTCTCAACCTAGACCATCGGAAAACACAGATATTTACATGACGATTCATAACAATAGCAAAATTACAGCTATAAAGTAGCAACGAAAATAATTTTATGGTTGGGGGTCACCGCAACATGAGGAACTGTATTAAAGGGTCGTGGCATTAGGAAGGTTGAGAACCACCGCCTTAGAGGGATGTAGCTAGTTTAAGTATTTTGCCAGTTAGTGGTTAAATTGTACACACCCTGACCACAGCGTAGAACAAGGATTTTCGACCATTGTGCCCCAAGAATTTTTAAAACACACAATCCCTCTTTATTTAGTCAAGGGCACTGACCTCTTCTCCCTTAGATTGTCAAATAAAAAATAATAATAACAATAGCCATCATAACAATAGCTGTCTGAAGTAAATGAATCAAAAGTATACCTACTTTTTTTTTTTTTTTTTTCGGATCAGCAAGACGTATTTTGGTGTGCTGCAGAATGGTAGTAATTACGAGTCGTTGATGTGTGCCGTGAGATGAAAAGTTGAAAATCGCCCAACCAGAAGAGTTCCCCCCATAGAATTCTGGAATCGAGGACCCCTGCCACTCTTTCCTTTCTACCCTTTTCCACTTCTCAATTCCCTCTTATTTTTATCCCTTTGCTCAGTGTCTGCCTTGCAGTGGCCTTCACGTAAGCTCAGCACAGACTTCTCCACTTGGCACATATAATGGCTGTTCCTTAAATTAAAAACCAACTGAGGCAGTTCTCAAGGCGGAGAAAAAAATTGAAGTGCTAAGATAAACAGACTTGGAAAACATGAATAAGTACCGTATTTTCCAGTGTATAAGACAACCAGGCATATAAGACGACCCCTAACTTTTCCAGTTAAAATATAGAGCTGGAATATATAGTGGTACCTCGAGATACGAGTGCCCTAACATACGAGATTTTTGAGATACAAGCCATCGAGCAAGCGATTTTTGCTTTGAAATACAAGCAACATTTGAGATAGGAGTAATCTCGAGGATCGGCCGGCTGCACACGACCCACCAGTTTACCTCGACTCGAGCATCTCACGCCTCAAGGTTATGGAACGAATTAAACTCCTATCTCGAGGTACCACTGTACCCGCCCTATAAGATGACATCCCAGAGTATAAGACAACCCCCCACTTTTGAGAAAATCTTCCTGGGTTAAAAAGTCGTCATATACGCTGGAAAATACGGTATGTATCACTGTAAGAACTGCTGCTGTGTGACAGAGGCCAGAATGACAATGGAGCCCACACTCCTGCCCATGGGACCACACTTGCTCCCACTGACCCTGGGCCAGAGGGCTAAGGAAGGAGCAGAGTTAAATCCCCTGGGTGTCTCTATGCTGCGAATCTGATCAGCACCCGAGTGCAACTGTACCGGCCTGGTTACTACCCCACCAACCAGATAACTCACCACTGGGGGACACGTCACCTTTTTCTTCCACAGGGTTAGTGCATCTAATCTAGAAAACAGGCCTGTGTGCGTGTAGCACATAAAAGAAATCCAGTCAACGGGAAAGACAGGTGGGCAGGTGTCAGAGGGAGCCTTTATTTTGTGTAACGCTTCGCAGGTGATCTTCAGAGGCGCCCCGTCTGCAGGAGGGCACGCTCAGGTGTTGGTGCTGCAGACAGATCCCCGCCTCTGGGAGCCCCGTGATGGAAGTGGAGGGTGGATGTGGCACTGATAAGAGCAGACACTGTTGCAGGCTTGCCGCTGCCTTTCTGTGAACTGGAAACTTCTGTGAATCTCTCCGGGAGGCTGATAAGAGCTTGCTGCCCACCCTACCAGCACTGATCTTGGAGGCGAGAGATACCCTGAAACACTGGAGCGCTCTTCATGGTCCGGGAAGATGCGGGCGTGGGCACGTTGTTTTGCAGGAGGGAGAGTTCAGAGCAGATGCTTTGTGCTAGAGCAGTGGTTCTCAACCTTCCTAAGGCCGCGACCCTTGCATACAGCTCCTCATGTGGTGGTGATCCCCAACCATGAAATTTTGCTACTGTGATGCATCCTGATGTAAATATCTGCATTTTCTGATCGTCTTAGGTGACCCCTGTGAAAGGGTCGTTTGACCCCCAAAGGGGTCGCGACCCACAGGTTGAGAACCACTGTGCTAGAGCATCCCAGGTCCCACACAATCTCTGCCCCACCCTCTGGGCCCCAGGGAACGTTCTAAGCCTCGCAAAGCCTCCCTTCCCTCAGCTGTTACTGTAAGTAGATTCTGTCGTAGGGTTCTTGTGAGGATTATTTTCTTTTAATATATTTTATTGATTTTTTACAGAGAGGAAAGGAGAGGGATAGAGAGTTAGAAACATCAATGAGAGAGACATCCATCAGCCGCCTCCTGCATACAACGCACCCCCTACCACTGGGGGTATCGGTCTGCGGACTGAAAGGTCCCAGGTTTGATTCCGGTCAAGGGCATGTACCTTGGTTGCGGGCACATCCCAGGTGGGGGGCGTGCAGGAGGCGGCTGATCAATGTCTCTCTCTCATCGATGTTTCTGACTCTCTATCCCTCTCCCTTCCTCTCTGTAAAAAAATCCATAAAATATATTTTTTTAAATTAAAAACGTGAAGTGTGATAGTCTGGTTTGGAAGGCAGCTTCAGCGAGAGGGTTTATCGCCCACAATGATGACATTCTCCCCGTAGAGGCAGGAGAGGCAGACGTACCTGTGGAGTGGGGTGTTCATGAGACCAGCGTTCTGTGGGTAACACCCACCCCACTTCCCGCTCCACGGAGACAGCGGCAGCGTGGGCCTTGGTTGCTAGAGACCCTCTGCCTCCGTCTCTCCTGTGTTCTGGCCCCAGAGGATCTGGATAGCTGGCCCGCTCACCAGAGCGGTGCTGAGACTCCTGCCCGCACAGTCTCCCTGGGACTGGCCAGTGTCGCCTCCGGGACTTCCTGAGAGTCAGAGTCAGCACCCAGCCTGCTCTGCTCATCACCGGCTGTTCCCAGCGACGACCGCCTGCTCACGCGAGGCTGCAGGATTGGAGTAGGGTTGCAGGGTTGGTGGAGAGCTGGGAGGACATAAGATATGAGAGGCAGCCGAGACCGTTTGGCTCAGTGGATAGAGCGTCGGCCTGCGGACTGAAGGGTCCTGGGTTCGATTCTAGTCGGAGGCATGTACCTTACTTGTGGGCACATCTCCAAAGTGGGGCGTGCAGGAGGCGGCTGATGGATGTCTCTCTCTCATCGATGTTTCTGACTTTCTATCTCTCTCCCTTCCTCTCTGTGAAAAATGAATAAAATATATTATAAAAAAAAAAGACACGAGAGGCAAAGCCCGGGCAGGAGAAAGCACACTCTTCTTCCAGCGGCACAGTGGGGTCACCCACAGTTTTCTTGTCTGTGTCCCAGGAAGAAGGAGCACCTCGCGCTGTGGTGGAGCCACAGACAGGTCCATGGGCTCCTCTCCTCCCTGACCTAATCTCCCGGGTCAGAGGAAAGCTTCCTGTTGGAACTGGCGCCTAAGCTGAGCCCCTAAGAGAGCAGGTGTCAGTGAGGCCAGGGAGGGCAGCAGAGAGAGGGCAGGAGAGGAGGGATGGGGGTGGGGATGGAGGAGCAGGTGCTGAGGGTGGAAGGAGGTGAGTGCTCGGCAGTGTAGCCCAGTGAGCGTCTCTGTAACATAGAGCATCCACCTGAAAGTGGGAAGTAAAGTGACTGAAAGATGAACCCTGCATATTGTTCCCCATCCCCTCCCCCGAGCCCTCTTCCCCCCAGGAACCCCACCCCATATGCTGCCCGACTCCACTGGGGGCAGCGGCGCACGTCCGGTGGGCCAGCCCCGGAGCCAGGCTGTGTGGGTTCCATGCCCAGCGCTGCCCCTCAGTGGCTGTCAGACTTGGGGTAAAGGAATAATGTGCGGTTTTGTCACCTGTAAGGACACTCATGCTCCCCACCTTAATGCTGAGGTGTCTGAGGAATTCCACGTGTGTTTCCCTATGCAGAGCTGTCAGCACGGCGTCTGGGCCCGGGAAACACTCTGCACAGGCTGCCTGCTGTGTGGCCATGGGCTTACAGGCTCTCATTAGCTAATGTGAAAACAAGCGCTCTCTCTCTCTCTCTCTCTCTCTCTCTCTCTCTCTCTCTCTCTCTCTGCGCTTGTGTGTGTGTTTCCCCTTGCAAACCCTCGGGGAATCAGGGCTAGAAAGATTGCCAAACTTTGCACATTTCTGTGTGCTCCACAGAGACATTGCCTAAAATAAGAGATTCCCTAAGCTTATGAGAAAATTATCAGGTACCTATCAGAAAACTAGTGCAGGGTTTTATTTTTTTAAATATATTTTATTGATTTTTTACAAAGAGGAAAGGAGAAGGATAGAGAGTTAGAAACATGGATGAGAGAGAGACATCGATCAGCTACCTCCTGCACGCCCCCCACCGGGGATGTGCTCACAACCAAGGTACATGCCCTTGACAGGAATCGAACCTGGGACCTTTCAGTCCACAGGCTGACGCTCCATCCACTGAGCCAAACCGGTTTCGACTATCGCAGGATTTTAAAAGATATGGAGGGGGAACGCTGTCTTATTCTAGCCAATGATACATATCAGGTGATATTTCTTGAGAGATTAAAAAATTAGCCTCAGTTGTTATTAAAAACATAATGATGGGGTTTCTGTATTTTTTTTAAATCTTGGTGGCGTTAAAAACCTGAAGCGTTGCTCATGTTCTTTTACTTTATTTGGATATTCTACCAGCATTTTTTTTTCCTTTTCTCCGCACATTATTTCACAATCTATTCTCATTTTCCCCATTTTGCAATGAAGACAACTGAGGCTCGGAGATTGTTGTAATTTACCCAAAGTTATTCAAGTAGTAAGAAGTGGCTCTAACCGGTTTGGCTCAGTGGATAGAGTGTCGGCCTAAGAACTGAAGGATCCCAGGTTTGATTCCAGTCAAGGGCGTGTACCTTGGTTGCAGGCACATCCCCAGTAGGAGGTGTGCAGGAGGCAGCTGATCGATGTCTCTTTCTCATCAATGTTTCTAAATCTCTATCCCTTCCCCTTCCTCTTTGTAAAAAAATCCATAATATATATATATATTTTAAAAGTAGTAAGAGGTGTAACCAACATTGAACCCCGAGTCTCTGACTACAGAGTCTGAATTTGTATTGACTATTTGAGCCTGGGAAAGTTTTATTCCAGAAAGTTCCTGGGACCCCATGAGACATAAGGAGGCACTCAGTAAAGGCTGGTGCTTATCTCAGCATAGCCCATCTCCTGAGAGTTCTGCAGCAGATGTGATGCGGGAAAGGTGATTTTAGCATACAGTAGTACCTCGAGATACGAGTTTAATTCGTTCCGTAACCATGAGGCATGGGAAACTATGGGACGCTCGAGTCGCGGTAAACTGGTGGGTCCTGTGCACCCGGCCGATCCTCAAGATGACTCCTATCTCAAATGTTGCTCGTATTTCAAAGCAAAAATCGCTCGCTCGATGGCTCGTATCTCAAAAATCTCGTATGTTAGGGCACTCGTATCTCGAGGTACCACTGTATTGGGAAATCCTGGGTTTAGCCAAGTTAAATTCATTTTTATGGTCTTTAATATACTACTATGTATTATAAATTTCAAATGGGAGAATATAATTGGCAGCAATTTTTCAAATCGTATTTGACCACAGAGCTCTATTCTGTTCTCTCTCCTTTTCTCTCTCCCTCCCACCCCCACCTCTCTGTCTCTGTCTCTATCTCTGTCTCTCCCTCTGTTTGTGTGTCTCAAAATAGCTTAGGCCAATGTTCCCAGGAACTAGCTTTGCAGCAAGTGCTATATGAGATCGGCGCAGAGTAGCAGATAATACTTACAATTCAAAGTCACTGGCGGCCAAGCTCCCACGTTTGCCAGGGAAGTTGTTGTACTGAGCGAAGCAGAAGCGGCGTAAAAAGGAACCTGAAGGCTTTGTTCTACACCTCAGCGTGCTCGAGAGGGGGAAGCCGAGCGAGAACAGCTTTGCCAAAATAAGTCCCCGGTGAAGTAGGAAGTGGGTATTCTGGCAGCTCCTGGCAGCTTCAGCGACTTTGAGGTTCAGAGCCAGAGCTGCGGGCGGGCACCTTCCCTCAGAAGCAGACACACATGCACATGCGGCCTCGGGACATGAGAGAGACGGGGATGCATGTACAACAGCCCCCTTGCACGTGTAAGTTTTAAGGTTTAAAAAGTTTGCATTACAGCAAGTGCAACGTTTCAAAAACTTCCTGGGAAAAAAATTGTTTTGCATTTTTTAAAATATATTTTATTGATTTTTTACAGAGAGGAAGGGAGAGGGACAGAGAGCTAGAAACATAGATGAGAGAGAGACATTGATCAGCTGCCTCCTGCACGCCCCCTACTGGGGATGTGCCCACAACCAAGGTACATGCCCTTGACCCGAATCGGACCTGGGACCTTTCAGTCTGCAGGCCGACGCTCTATCCACTGAGCCAAACTGGTTTCAGCTAGTTTTGCATTCTAACGATTTCCTAATTCTATCACAGCCATTCCCGTGAGCACCATAAGTCCTAGTGAATCCAGTCATCCCACAGTTCTTCAATTGGACCACGGTGTAGTAGTGGGGTTCGAAGTCTAGTGGGGTTCAAAGTCAAGAGACTGCATCTGGGCCTCCACTCTGTCAACCGTGGGTAATCCTGCCCAAGTCATTTCTCTGACCACCTTCTCATCGGCAAAACGAAAGAGGGGAATTAGCTCACCCCGAGGTGCCTCCCAGTTTTAGGGACCTGTGCCAACTCCCCGAGATTCTAAGTAAGTCACAGACCTCTTCTGGTTGTTAGTAAATTGAAGCCTCTGAAGAACTTTTCCAGTCTTATGTGTTCATAGAATGCCCATATAAATGTGCCTAAATTTCTTTTTTTTTAATATTGTTGAAAGTATTACACATAGTAGTACATATGTCTCCTTTTTTCCCTCCCAATTGACCTTCTCCCAGCCTTCCTTACCCCCAGTACATGCCCTCACCTGCTTCCCCACCCCCCAATGTCCTGTGTCCATTGGCTATGCTTACATACATGCATATCAGTCCTTCGGTTGATCTCTTACAGCCCCCCACCCCACTCAACCTCCCCTGCCTTCCCGCTGTAGCAGGACAGTCTGTTCTCTGCTTCTTTGCCTCTGTATCTGTGTTTTTTTTCCTCTCCCTGATTCTTTTCTTTAAAAGCATCTTGCCTCTGTAGACTACAAATAAACCTGTAAGAACAACAACAAAAAAAATGTTTGAGTCCCAATTTCTATGACCAACAGTTCGGAGTCCCAGTTTCAATGTCAAATAGTTCCTTATGTGTGCATGTCACCAATGGTATCTGGATGGTGGACAAATGGTGGCAATGCAGGTCCGACCCTCTCTGGTTTGGTCCTGGGCATCCTGTAGTGACGCACAGCTGCTGACTGCTCACATGGCAAGGCGTCGTCAGCGTCTTCCATCTCTGGACGGTTTCTCCTCTTGTCTTCGTGGTTGGCGCAGACCTGTCAGTTCCTCTCTGTTGCAGGAGTCCACTTGGTCTTGGAGTTGTTTTCTGAAAGTATGTAAACATATTCTCAACCTAAAGTTAACAGAGGAGTCTTTTCTATAACATTGACTTGGGGTCGGTTTTATTTTTGCCCAGTGATTTTCCTGTGGCTTATCTTGCCACCGGGTGTGCTTGTTCTGGGTGTCTGTGCTTTGGAGGCAGAGGTCCCAGGTCCGAGGGTCTGCACTGTGGCAGCAGGGTTCTGGCTGGAGCGGCTGCCGGGTCACAGGGCAGCTTCCAGGCCTGTGTGGTGGCTGTTGGTGGTGAGTTCCTGCCCAGACAGCTCGATCCCACGGTTCAAGCCGCTGCTCTGACCCAGGAGCCATGTGAGAAGTCTGTGTTGCCATTCTGATATTGCTTTTACTTTAACAGAAAACCCCATTTCGGAAAAACTCTCATGTTTCCATCTGTGTTTCTCTTCCCGCTGTTGATGACTTCCTGGAGGGACAAGCAGGGTGCACCTTTGCAAGAATGGGCACTTTTTCTTCTTTCCTTTTCTTTAAAAAATATATATTTTTATTGATTTTTTACTGAGAGGAAGGGAGCAGGATAGAGAGTTAGGAACATTGATGAGAGAGAGACATCGATCAGCTGCCTCCTGCACACCCCCTACAGGGGATGTGCCCCCAACCAAGGTACGTGCCCTTGACCGGAATCGAACCTGGGACCCTTCAGTCCACAGACCAACGCTCTATCCACTGAGCCAAACCAGTTCCGGCTCTTTTCTTTAAGGATTGGCACTTTTAAAGTGAAGCCACTCTTCACCGGTGCCAAAGGAAGACTAACCATCTGATCATCTCAAATTGCGAGTTCTTACCTGTTTAGTTACGTGAAAGGACAGACATGCTTTTGCCGGGGATGGAGCCCGCAGCCCAAGCCTGTGCCCTGACCAGGAACAGAACCGTGACCTCGTGGTTAATGAGTCGAGTCGGCGCTCAACCACTGAGCCACACTGGTCAGCATCCCCATGTTGTTCTTAAATGTCACCTTGGCCCATGGTTTTGTGGTTCTTTCTTTAGGAACAGAGATTCCAATTCCTTGATAATTTTCTCCATATATACCATATTTTCTGGCATATAAGACGACTGGGTGTATAAGACAACCCCCAACTTTTCCAGTTAAAATACAGAGTTTGGGATATACTCGCCCTATAAGATGACTCCTGACTTTTCAGAAGATTGTCCTGGGTTAAAAAGTGGTCTTAGATGAAACCAGTTTGGCTCAGTGGATAGAGTGTCGGTCTGTGAACTGAAGGGTCCCAGGTTCGATTCTGGTCAAGGGCATGTACCTTGGTTGTGGGCACATCCCCAGTAGGGGGCGTGCAGGAGGCAGCTGATCAATGTCTTTCTCTCATCGATGTTTCTAACTCTCTATCCCTCTCCCTTCCTCTCTGTGGAAAATCAATAAAATATATTAAAAATAAAAAAATAAAAATGCTAGTTTAAAATAAAGTCGTCTTATATGCTGGAAAATATGGTAGTTAAAAGGGATTCTACTCTCGTTGGTGAATCCACTTTGCCGAAGTCTGTTCCTTTTCTGGATAGAAAGCTGGTGGCCAGCGTTCTGTAAGTGGAATGTTAAAGATCACTTGAGTTTGGAGCATCTGTTTTTACTTGCCCATCTTCTGAGCTGTGACATTGTCTCTGTACCATCTATGTTTACTCCTTCTCTGCTCATTGATGCTTTATTTCCGGGATATACTGATTTTATTTGAAAAGTATTCATTCATCCAAAACATTCACCGTTTCTTCAACACAAGGATCAGTTCATCTGAGGGTGTTTCTAAAACCAGTTCTAGTGCTTTCTTTCCTCCCATACAGTTATTAGTATACTTTCAAACAACATTAGCATTGGTAGAAAAGAAATTCAGTGATTATCTCCTGCCCAATTATGCCCTATCATGGATCCAGAAAAAGGCACTCTGTAACTCTGAGCATCTGACCCAAAAAAAACACATTTCTTATACCCTCACTTTTTCTTTTTAAAATAATATTTAACATTTTTTTAAATAAAAGATTCAAAAGTTAGAAATTGTCAAATTACTGCCTAATTCAGTTCCATGTTATTTTATGAATTGAAAGTAAATAAAATCATTCATAAAAACCACTTCTATTTCGTGACTGCATATAATTATGCAAATAATTATATGATAGCCAGCAAAGTTATTGGGTTTTTAAATATTCAGAGACATTGAAGGCTAAAGTTCAGTTTGAGATGGAGAAGTTTAAGATAGTGATCAAATTTTTTATTTAGTTTCCTCTAATTGATCATGTATGTTTTGATCTCTACTTCTTTGCCTTCATCCTAACTTCTGCTTTGAGTATCTATGTGCAAAAACTGATGTTTCAGTATTACTTCTTTTTCCATTTCGATGGACACTTCTAAGCTAACCAACATTTTCTTGGCAACTTGCTTTCAAAGCAGAGGGTTTCTTACTAATATTGTTGCAGTGCTTTGTTTTCTACTAAATTAATTTTCAAAATTTCCCATCCACAATGAGCTTACAAATCCTTTGAACATAAAGACAGATGACTCTGAATTAGGGCAAGGAAAAATTCTGTAAAACTAGATTTTCTAAATCAGTGACCCAGAGGTTTCAAATTCTTACTTCTGAAGGCTGCTGAAGATCTTCTGGAAATGTTAAAGATGCTTTGACCTAAATATAGGCCTGTATTGTCAATAATATTCTATGTAAGATCAAATCCCAATTATAAAAGAGACAATGTTCATTTTTCAGCTACTTAACTAACACACACACACACACACACACAAATAGAATGTCTTATAAATATGTGAAAAGATCCTTAGCCTCACTTTTAAACATAGAAATGCAAGTTGAAATGTCCTATTTCTTTTTTTATTTTTTTTACCCATTAGAATTGTTAAAACTAAAAAATATGATAACACACAATATTGGTGGGGATATAGTAACACAGGTATTCTTTGGGCTAAAAGACCTACAAGTCTCACTAACAGGCATTATTTACCAAAATGTTTCCTGTTTGTTTCTTTTGGACTATCAATTTCACTTCCCTGAATTTATCCTACAAATACATTTCTACTTATGGTGGAAGGAATAAGTCCAAGATTAATTTTATAATTGTGATTGCCTAATAATCCAAACATATAAACCTATAAGAAACAACCTGCAGTTCCTCAAGGTTAAGCATGGAGTTACCTAGCAATTCTACCCTGGGCATATACCCCAGAAAAATAAAAACATGTCCACACAAAGACTGGACCGTGAATGTTCATACCAGCGTTATTTATTATGAGAGCTAAAAAGTGGAAACAGCCAAAACCGGTTTGGCTCAGCAGATAGAGCATCAGCCTGCAGAATGATGGGGTTCTGGGTTCGATTCCGGTCAAGGGCATGTACCTTGGTTGTGGGCACATCCCCAGTAGGAGGCGTGCAGGAGGTGGCTGATCGATGTCTCTCTCATCGATGTCTCTCTCTCATCGATGTTTCTAACTCTCTATCCCTCTCCCTTCCTCTCTGTAAAAATCAATAAAATATATTTTTTTAAAAAGTGGAAACAACTCAATGCTCACCAGTTGATGAATGGAAAAATAGATGTGATAATCATACAATGGGCTGTAATTCAGCCAAAAAAAAAAAAAAGTACTGAAATCTGCTACAACATAAACTGCAAAACCGGTAAAGAAACCAGTCATAAAAGGCCACATATTATCTGATTCTATTAATATGAAATGTCCACAACAGACAAACTTATAGAGACCAAAAATAGCTTAGTGGTTGACTGAGAGGAGGAGAGGGGACAGAGAGCAGGAGTCACTGTTACTAGGTATAGGGCTTAGTTTTATGGTGATTCATGTGTTCTAAGATTGGATTATGAGGATGAGGATGGGCACACAATTGTAAATTCACTGCCAAGGAATTGAATGCTTTAAACCAGCAAATTACATCCTGATAAAGTTATTAAAACATAATCTACATGTCTATCAGGGATGAGACCTGCCAAATAAAAACTATGGTAAATCCATGCATTAGAAAAAAAAAAAAACGATAATAAAAATAAAAACTGACCATCCTATTTGTGAGAATGTAAAACAATCACTTTTTAAAGTTAAGGAAGCAAAGTCCAGAATAACGTATTTGATTTTACATTTGTATAGAAATAAAAAATGAATGGAATATTTCTTGCAAGACACATAAAGGTTTGATAACAGTTGTCTCTGGGGAGGGGACCCGGGACTTGGGATCTAGTTGTGATGTTTTCTCTTCCCTATTCCCTCTTTTATTGAATGTCTTACTGTGTACATAATTATTTGGTAACAAAATATTTTAGTTTGTTTTTTTTCCCTCCTAAGGGAAGAAGGAAGTCCCAATCATTAAAAAGGAAATGCCCTGCTGTGAATGGCTCTGGCCTTGCCCAGGTGCTGACAGAGTAGAGCTGCTTTCAGCCGGTTACCCTCTAACCAGGAAGAAGATGAATAAATAAATGAGTAACTTATGGGAATTTTAGAGAAAAGAAAATGAGTATAAGAAAGCACGTGGGAGTGTTCCGCTCATAATGAAGAAAAGCGCTTTGGACAGTATGAGGCTGCTGGTGTTACTCTGAGGGTCACGGCCGGCCAGCCACACTACACTTAAAGGGCCCTGGCTCTTCAGAAGGCTGCAGTCCACACAGGGGGCAGGTGCGCGGAATTAGCATGTTGTGTCAGGCACAGGTGGCAGTTTAGAATAAAAAAAGTTTAAGTTGTTAAAAGTCTGAGTATTTCAGTCCCGCTACACAGATGGAAGTAAATGTGCCCTTGGAGGCTTATTAAGGGCCTGCTCCATGGAGAACACAGTTCTAGGTTCTGGGATAATTCATAGTAGAACACCTATTATATGTCAGGCAAGTGTATATATATATACACACATATATACATATGTATACACATATATATGTATACATATATATGTACACACATATATATATGTATACCTATATACATATATATATGTGTGTACATATATATATATATTAAAGGCAGTGACCGTGACGACCAAAAAGACCGTTCGGCTGGTCACCATGTGGTGCTAACACAGATGCAGACACAGGTAAAGGCTATGAGTGAAAGAAGAATGAACAAGACAAATGCTTGCCTTCACAGAGCTCGCACTGTAAGAAGGTTAGGTCAGGGATGAGAATTCAAAACAGACCTGAGGTACTGCTTCTCAGAGCGGCCAGAGATACACCCAGTAGTGGACTGGGGGCATGATTGAAGGTGGGGCCATTCTGGATTTCCCAGAGGATACAATGGCTGCCTAGGAGGCGGAGCTTTTGATGCTGACTGGCATAGAAACTGACCAATCAGAACCTACTCTGGGTGAACTGTGAAGGCAGAACCTATGGTGGGGGCTGAGGAGAAGTTTTAAGGACAACAGCTGTTTGGTGTAAGGTGTAAGAAAGAGGTTCAATTTTTTAATGACTGGTTTTATATGACAGTATAGTGCATATGGCTATCATCCAGATATAGGGGTTATGTATTTTTGTCTGTCAAAAGCATCTCCTCCTGCTGAAAAAGGCTTCCCCGCCCCATTTAAGAAATCCTATCCTATATAATCTATCCATACTAATAAAAGGGTAATATGCTAATTAGACCAGGTTGACCAGGTGTCTTCCAGACATCCGACTTCCTTTTGGACAAAGCCATGGTGGTGGAGGCAGAGGAAGAGGCAGTTAGGGGTGATCAGGCTGGCAGGAATTTAGGGGTAACCAGGTAAGCAGGGGAGGGCAGTTGGGGGTAGCCAGGCCAGCAGGGGAGGGCAGTTGGGCTGACCAGGCCAACATCGGAGGGCCATTTGTGACCAGGCTGGCAGGGGAGGGCAGTTAGGAACATTAGGCAGGCAGGCAGGAGAGTGGTTAGGAACCAGTGGTCCTGGGTTGTGAGAAGGATATCTGACTGCTAGTTCAAAGCAGCAGTCAGACATCCCTCGAGAGGTCCAGGATTGGAGAGGGTGCAGGCCAGGCTGAAGGACACCCCACCACTCCATGCACAAATTTCGTGCACCTGGCTTCTAGTATTGTTTATAATTCTCATAGTCCTCCTATAAGCTAGGAATCAGTAGTCTCATTTTAACAGGCAAGGCATACAAAACCCAGGGAAGGGAAATAAATGTCCCATGTCCTACAGCCCGTACTGAATGAGATTAGGAGTCAAACCAGGTCTGAATGACACCAGCACAGGTGGTAAGATCTTCACGAGACTCCATCCTGAGGTGTGAATGTGCTAGAGGTTCTGTGATGTGTGCACCTAG